>JAVSCE010020314.1:0-209588 GCA_032199065.1 Smutsia gigantea | reverse complement strand
AGCCCCATACACAAAGGTAAACTCAAGGTGGATCAAAGACTGAATGTAAGTCATGAAACCATAAAACTCTTAGAAAAAAACATAGGCAAAAATCTCTTGGACATAAACATGAGCACCTTCTTCATGAACATATCTCCCCAGGCAAGGGAAACAAAAGCAAAAATGAACAAGTGGGACTATGTCAAGCTGCAAAGCTTCTGTACAGCAAAGGACACCATCAGTAGAACAAAAAGACATCGTACAGTATGGGAGAATATATTCATAAATGACATATCCGATAAGGGGTTGACATCCAAATATATAAAGAACTCATGCACCTCAACAAACAAAAAGCAAATAATCCAATTAAAAAATGGGCAGAGGACATGAATAGACACTTCTCTAAAGAAGAAATTCAGATGGCCAACAGGCACATGAAAAGATGCTCCACATCGCTAATCATCAGAGAAATGCAGATTAAAACCACAATGAGATATCACCTCACACCAGTGAGGATGGCCAACATCCAAAACACAAACAACAACAAATGTTGAAGAGGATGTGGAGAAAAGGGAACCCTCCTACACTGCTGGTGGGACTGCAAATTAATTCAACCATTGTGGAAAGCTGTATAGAGGTTCCTCAAAAAACTCAAAATAGAAATACCATTTGACCCAGGAATTCCACTCCTAGGAATTTACCCTAAGAATGCAGCAGCCCAATTTGGGAAGGACAGATGCACCCCTATGTTTATTGCAGCACTATTTACAATAGCCAAGAAATGGAAGCAACCTAAGTGTCCATCTGTAGATGAATGGATAAAGAAGATGTGGTACATATACACAATGGAATATTAATTCAGCCATAAGAAGAAAACAAATCCTACCATTTGCAACAACATGGATGGAGCTAGAGGGTATTATGCTCAGTGAAATAAGCCAAGCCGAAAAGACAAGTATCAAATGATTTCACTCATATGTGGAGTATAAGAACAAAGAAAAAAACTGAAGGAACAAAACAGCAGCAGACTCACAGAACCCAAGAACGGACTAATAGTTACCAAAGGGAAAGGGACTGGGGAAAATGGGCGGGAAGGGAGGGATAAGAGGGAAAAAGGGGCATTACGATTAGCAGGTGTAATGTTGGGGGGACATGAGGAGGGCAGTACAACTCAGAGAAGACAAGTAGTGATTCTATAGCATCTCACTACGCTGATGGACAGTGACTGTAATGGGGTTGGTGGGGGGGACCTGATAACCGTAATATTGCACATGTAACTGTAGATTAATGATAATAAAATAAATTATATTAAAAAAAGAGATCATCCTAAATGTAATGGCTTGAAACAATGCAGACTATTCTTTTAGCCTGGTGGTCTTGACAGGCTCTCGAGTGATGTTGTCGTCAAGTTGTTGCCTGGGGTTGCGGTCGTCTGAAGGCTTGACTGGGGAAGGACCCACTTCTGTGCTCCCCCGTGTGGCTGGTGGCTGGCCTCTTTCTCTCACCATACAGGCCTCTCCGTCTGCTGTCTCAGTGTCTCATGTGGCAGGTGCTATTCATCCTTGCAGGGCTGCCTTTTGGCATGGCTTCCCCCGAGGGAGTGAGATGAGAGAGAAAGGTGGGACCAGCCCTCACATGGAAATGGCAGTCACTCTGAGAACTGACATTTCATCACTTCTATCGAGTGCTTGTCACTAGGATCAAGTCACTAAATTCCACTCACACTCAAGGGAAGAGGAGTTAAGCTTATTCCTTAAAAGGAAGACGTAGCCAAGAATATGTGGGTATATCTTGAAAACCATCACACTGTACCTTTAAAAGGGCTGTGGTCATCGTACATACAGAGTTGCTTTTATCTTTTTTAGCATAATGAAAATACATCTCATAGCTGTATAATACACCACAAAGTGGATTTTCACAGTTTCCGCAAAGGTGTATCTTTACATCTGTATGTACATACACACCTCCCTAGGTTGTCTTCTCAAGTTTATTACCAGAAGTGATGTAGGAACATTTTTGGCCATAGTCTTTTGCATTCTTTCATTGAGAGAGCTTTCTATAAATGTGACAACAAGGTTAAGGATCTAGACATCTTTTGGGGTTTTGTATACCTATTGTTATTTTTTTCTTTCACAAAGGGTTGGGCCAATTTACAGTCCCACCTGCCATGTACTGGACCCACTGCAGCAGTTAAAAATCATGTTTAAAGTCTCACTGATGGTGGAGCAGAGATATACATTCTGTGCAATGACTCCTGTCCCTCAAAATGGTGCTGTCTGCCCACTATCCCAGGTCTTATGGGCAGATACTGACCTGGTTAACACAAAGTGTCACATTTCCCACTGAGATTACAATGAGCAGATAAGCTTGGCTAAATAAAATAATAGCAATGATGTTACACTGTAGTGTTACATACCCATATACAGACAGAAAACTTATTCTTTATTTCAGTGGAACATTTAAAAAAGATTTACGGCTGAGGTAGTCAAACTGCTATTTTAATTTATTCAAATATTTTCTACTCAAGCTTTAGTAAAATTATGAAAGTGGTTGTTTGAATTGTTTAGTTCTTAAAAATAATTGTATGATAGTTAAACTAGTGTCCTGACTTAATTCTTCTTGCTAATCTAACAGCGTTATTGAGGCAGAGCTCACATACTGTATAATTCATTTATTCAGAGTGTGCCATCCATAGAATGTGTTTTTCGCACAGTCACAGAATTATGAACCCACAATTACAGAATATTTTCATCACCCTAAAAAGAAACCCATTTGCAGTGTGACTTAATTGTTTTATTCTAAAAAGAAATAGTAAATACATTCCTCCTTTTAACGGATGCTTGGGACAGTTTTTCTACATCTTTCTGTGATCTGATTACAAATATGGGGAGAGAGTAACTTGCCCAGTACTCAAAAGTTGTCAGATGCAGGAATAAAGGTCAGCCTTCTGAAGCTGCTGGCAATGTTCGTGGCTTCAAGGGACAATCCTTTAATTCCATTTTTTTCAGGCTGGGTTGTTGAGGGATTTAGAAAAAAAATCTCTCTAAGGTTATATGCTTCAAATACATGCAGCATATTATGGCAAATGTCTGGATGAAATCTTCAGTAGGAAGTTAGGTCACATGCTGAAAAAGAGTTGTGGGCCATTAGCAATGTGCCAGAGACCTCTTTACTGACCGTAATTTAAACATATTTTAAAGCAGCTCTTCCTTTTAAAGAGACAATTCTGGTGACTCACTTTTAGGTCAATGAAATTACTGCCTACTGGTGTCAATTGCAAAATAATGAAAAAAGGCACCGTTTTGCCCACAAACCAAATGGAATGTCAGCTTGTGACCCAGGGCCCCTGGGGCATAATTCACTTCCGCCCTGAGCAGAGGACACCAATTTCTTCCCCAGGAGGTCAAGGGCTTGAGGTGTTGGGTTACCACGAAGTCTAGATTCCAAGAGAAATTTGAAATGTAATTGCCATGCTGGTTTTGTTTAGCTACAAGGTTATTCTTAGACAGAGGCAATAATGGGGAAATAATAGCTGGGATGGTCTTGGGCTGACCCATGCAGAGAAAGATGAACTTTTTTTTTTCTTTAATATGGGAGGGTGGTCATTATGACTGCTGTTTCTTCCAGATAGGTTTGGCAGTAGTGAGCAACTGAATGGAGCAAGGATTCTTAGGTCAATCCATTTTTCTGAATCATGAGACATATATCAAAGCTGGACATCAAAACTTCAGACTGTCGGTGATTTTGCACCTCTGTAAATGGGGGTGAGAGCTTCCCATTTGGCCTTTGGGCAGAAGGCTGCTTATTTGTATTCAGTGATTGAATTGGGCTCCTGGTGACATAAACCTTTGCTGACTGTGCAGTAGTAAATAATTCTAGGGAAAGGATTGCAGTAGAGCCCCAAGCTATAGCTATTTCCATAAACTAAGCCCAAACCCTTGTATGTCAGCTCAGAACACCCACACACATCTTGTAGAAGACTAAATATTATTTGCCTATAGTTCCTCCCGGCAGAGAGAACGCAGAAACCATCCTGCTCCCTTACACTGATCACTGATTCTTTGCCTGAACTTGAACCCACATTGAAACATTTGAAAGTTTGGATAAAAATACCTCTCCCAGTCTCAAAATACAAATGCAGATTTTTGAAAGCCAGACATTTTTAATGATTCTTCTAAAAAAAAAAAGAAAAAACCCAGCTCTTGTCAAAGTAAAATGTCTCTGTTCAAAGCATCTAGCAGTTTATACAGCACTGCAGAATTTTACTTCCTCTCTAAAAGGGTAAAAGGCTCTCTCTTTTAAATAAAACTTCTGTTCATGGTTATTGGGTCATCTAAAATGGACATCTTGAACTTCTGGAAAGACCTCGTGAAATTTCACAGTATTATTATTGTCTATATGGAACACCTACATTTAGGTGTATGCTCATATTTCTTTGTTTCATATCTCATTCTGATTTAAAAAATAAAAAAAATTAGCACCTAGCATTTCCTTAGGAATGGAGACATTTCAAATGTATGGAGTCTGCACATTTTATTTAGGATTTATTTTGATCAGGAAACAGCCCTTTTGGCCAATGAAGGCAGCTGGATAATAATCACCCTAGAACACTAGCCCTGCTCAAATCAAAATGCCATTTTGAAGTGCAAAGGACAGCATGTGAAAAGTGTCACCCTACAGTCAGTATTTTCTTATTAGTCTTTGTGCTGTTAAAGAAACTTCCCGTTAAGTGTGTTCTCCTGCTGCCCTGTGTTTTAGGAAACTTTAGTATTTGGAAGAATAGCCATTTGTGGTGTCTTTAAATGTCTTCTGAGCAGTCTTGGAGGGTACTAGCAAGCTCAGTCTTGCTTTTTATCTTTTACTTGATTTCATAATAGATTGAAAGGTACACCTTCCCCCAAGGTGTGCTGACGAGTTGGTTGCCAGAGAGATTCAAAAGCATTGTTACTGTTTCCCTGGCACTTCTTCCGTGGAGTCATGTTACCTCTATATCACCAAACACGTGTAATTTTCTTGTGGCTGGCTGCTAAATGGCCAATGAAGTGAGACTTAAAAAAAAAAATGGCTCTGTAGGACTTCCCCAGGAGAAGGTGTCCAAAGCCACTAGTAGTTGTGCACAGCCCCCAGTTGATCCCAGGTCAGCCTCACTGGTCCTTAAGCCCATTAGCTGAATGGTAATGAGGGTGCTCAGGCAATGTTAGGAAGAAACTGGCAGGGTGACCATCATAATAGATGCTGTTAGCCCATATCCTACACCTGGCTGGCTGGCAGAATCCAGCTTTACACCCATCCGTTATCCTCTTAGCTTTTGTTTCCCTGTTAGCATATCCAACTAACTCTCCTCCATCTAGTCTTCATGAAGGAGGGAATAGCACGTGAGTCAAGAGATTGCTATTTCAGGAGTCAGTTTGACATACTGCCACTTTCTCCTAGTTCACACAGTGAGATGCTGAGGGGAGCTTGCCTCTAGGATTATAGCTCAAATTGGGCTCTCAGACACTGCTGGACACTACTGCTTTGTAAAACTGGTGGTACCTACCCAAACTACATATACTTGTGTCCTTCAATCAGATAATTCTACTTTAAGGTGTATATCTAAGAGAACTGTGTATATATGTGACAGGCATAAGAATGTTCAAATTGACCTTATGCATGATATCTCCAGTTGAAAACAACCTAAATTTCCATCAACAGTAGAATGGACAAATAAACTGTGTTCTGTGCATACAACAGAATGCATCACAAAAATTAAAAAAAACCTAGCCTATTGTTGTATGCAGAGACATAGGTGATTTCACAGACATGAAAATGAGCCAATGAAGCTAGACACAAAAGACTATATGTTGTGTGATTCCATTTATATGAAGTTCAAGAACAAGCAAAACTAATCACTCGTATTGGGAATGAGAATGGTGGTTATTTCTTAGGGGGGGTGTGGGTGTTCACAGGGACAGGCATGAGGGAGCCTTCTGGGTGATCGGAATGATGTAGCATTTACTCTGCATATATTTACAAAAAAATTCATTGAGTTTTATGCTTGGTATTTGCTTACTTTATACATCTATGTTATAATTCAGTTAAAAATAAGAAAGGTTATGCCTCAGTGACAGATACTCATCAGTCAAACCTGCATGGTGTTCTAGCCTGTCTGGGCTGTGCCAGGAAAGGAAGGAATGGGACAATTTCTCCAGGAGTAAGGAAAGCATTTGTCAAGCTTGGGTTTGCCTCTGACATTATTGGGTTGGGGGCAGACTGAGTTTCTGAATGGCTTTGCTATTGGCTGAGGTCTTCCAGATGACCTCTCCTCATCCCTAGGTTCTTAGTGTCCCAGCCCAGTGTTTCTGGACAGTCCAGGGATAATGCACAAGGGCAGTTCATGGTGTCCTAGGGGTCCATGTTCCATCCTGATGTTACTGTCTACCTCCTTGCATGTCTGGCTCTCTAGACTGGGAGATACTGAGGACAGGGCGTTGTTTCACTGCCTTTGTTTCTCCAGCACCTGGCACGCAGTACTGGTTCCATGAAGAATTACTGGATTTATGAAACTCTTATGGTTCTGAGTCTCCTCCTTTCTCACATATTTTTGTGATTAACAATTATAAAATACAAATGGAAAAAAGCGACGTATTGGTCAGCATGAGCATGCCTCCCCCCATGAACATGGTTCATTTGCTCTTAACTAACTTGCCATGCTGCATATTTTCCCTGTTCACCCGTTATGACCCATCTATAAAAATATTTTTAAAAGATCTTGCAGAGGGAAAATAATAGAAAGCAAGGAATGTGTAGTCTTTGACTCCTAGGAAATGGCCTTTAGTTTTTAAAGTTTAAGGGGAAGGCAGTGGTTCCATTTTTCTAGGAATTCTGAGAAGTTTTGTCTATCCTACTTATGACAGAACTAGATGATGCCTTAAGAGAACTTCCGGTACCCATTGGAAGACACATCTCGTGGACCTTTTAGAGCAGCCTGAGCTGGTAGAGCTCTGTGCAGCTCCATGGAGTTGTCCAGGTGCGTGGATGTCCCCATGGCTCCTCTTCAAACCTTTCTCAGCAAAGGTTGAAGCTTGGCACTGATCTTGGCATTCTGCTATAGTATGTTGGTATCTTTCTATGGCCACTGAGCTTAGCTTTTTCCCTCAGCTTGGCTATTGCCTCTCAGCCCAGATGTGATGCGCTGACTACTCTCTGCATGAACTCTTAGGGCCTGCTTTCTTTCTGGTGTCACCGGCTGCACCCTGCAATTCATATCTAACTTGCCTTGGTCAGGAAAGTACTCCTCTTTGGTTGGGTTTACCTAATAATAGTCAAGCCTGCCAGTTTACTTTAAACTCACAGATCTGAGTTAGAGCAATGGGTCCAATAACGTAGAAGCACGAAAAAAGGTGATGGGTCCATCAGGAGTGGAGAAGTCCAGCCAGCGGGCTTAGATTGCTTCAGGGGCATTTGGGGGTGTAGCCCTTATTTATTTATTTATTGTTTATTGTTTATTTTGGGGGTTGGAGCTGGAGGAATTGATGATCTCTTAAATGAGTTAATTATCATCAGCATTATGTTTTTTTTTTTTTAAAACAGCTTCATGTTGTCCATCTAACACTTAGTAGTGGTGCTTAAAATCACACAAAATGACTGTTATTGGTTGATTTATTCCCCCCAAAATATGTGGGAATTCTCATCCTCAGTACCTCTGAATGTGACTTGACTTGGAGGTGAGAGCTTTGCAGAGGTAATCAAATTAAGAGAAGGACCTTAGGACGGGCCCTAATGCAATATGACTGGTGTCCTTATGAAAAGGGGAAATTTAGACACAAAGACAGATACACACAGAGGAAAGATACAGGAAGATACAGGAAGATGGTGGCTGTCTACATGTGCTGAGGAAGGAACCAGCCCTGCCAACATCTCGAATTCAGACTTCTATCCTCCAGAATCGTAAAGAAATAAATGTCTGTTGTTGAAACCACCCCGTCAATGGTACTTTTTGTTACAGCAGCCCAAGAAAACTCATACAAAGACCTCTGAAGGATTTTGATTACAGGATCTAAAGAAGGCTTGTGAATATTGGTATCAGTTCATTAAGGTCTTTAAAAAGAAGGAAGGGAATAGGTAAAAGAAGCTTGAAAACACCTATTGTTTTTTTAAGTAAGAGATATGATCTGTAAGGATGATCAGTGAGTCAAAACCAGCCAAAGCAAACACTACTACCTTTGATGAAGAGAATGACTAAGGTGATAGTAATCCCTCCTCCCCCAGGCCACCTGGGATGGGCGTTTTGAGCACTGCTCCATCTCCACTAGCGGGTTTGCTGAGCCTGGGGCCACATGAGTGCGTTTTCTCTCTCTTTCTTACCGGTCATGGAGTTTATTATTTTTTTCACAGTCAATTGGAACACAGCAGTTGCAAAGGCATGTTGAAGGATATACACTACAGTGCTGGGTTACCTTTTCTCGGCCTGAAAATGACGCAAAGGGATCAGGAATCACAAAGCAAACTATACAGCCTAGCTCTACACCCGCAGCAAACATTGCCTGAGTGCCTGCTGTGTTCTGGGGGCTGGCTGGTTGCTGGGGCCAATGTACGGTTGAAAAGCGCAAGGACCCTGCCCACATGGCACTTAGACCCATTATTTAAGGCAAGTTTAGACATGAGCCCCACATGGGGAAAGCTCACATTTGCAGAGGCAGGAAAAGAAACTGTCGTAATTTGAGTGTCAGCAGGCTGTGGAGAAAAGGGTTGAGGGCACTGAATGGGGCAGGTTTGGGGGGCTGGCAGAGGGGCCTAACCCAAGTCTTGAGTCAGCAAGTGCTTCTCTGAATCCACTTGCTGCCATGGTTAGCTTCCCCGAGTCAGAACCGTGCCTGGTCAAAGGTGAATTCCGAAAGAAAGGCTTGGAATAGCAATGTCTGTGTGCCTATTGCTGATTCTTCCCTGAGCATGAGAAGGACACAAGTGGCCTCCAAGACTGGGGGAAAAGCTATTGTTTCTTTGGCATATTTCATTTGAAAAAGCAAAGTTCAGTCATTTGTTTCTAGACTGTTCTTGCCTCCCATCTTGAAGAAAATTAATTTTCGGAATGGTTTTTCTTTTGGCAGCTATTTATCTTGAAACAAAGACCAGCTCTTAAAAATGTGTTTTGCAGTATGTACACTTTCAGGCATGAAAACAGTGTCTTGAAGAATCTCACAGATCTCTGTGCAATGCACAAAATCCTGGCTTAGCACTGCCTCATGCTCTATGAAAGCCCAATGGGGCCACTTGTCAGTGGAGAGCCCCGTGTGCAGGTGGACTCTAAGCATGAAGTTACCCTCAGATGTCTCCTGCTCACAGACAGGGGACTTTTACTCTTCTGGGCATTGCTGGGAAAACCTGCAGAAGCCACGAGGAGGCCCGGTAGCCTTTGAGAATTTTGGGAAGACGTGAAGCTGGGAGGGGCTGATTCTACACCCCACTCCACACCCTAGTTTTGTCCTGGGTTCTTCTGCTTCCTTCTCTGTCTTTTATTCCCTTCTGCCTCTCCCTTTCCCCCTCTTCTCTACCCATGCATTTGCTCATTCCAGCAATACATCTCGGTTTAGAGCACCTGCTTGGTTTAGCCCTTTAAGTGAAGGAAATTCAGACCCCTTTTAAATTAATTAAACAAGAATGCCATTAGACAGACGTGGCTCTAATGCCATGGAGCCCAAATCTAAGCCTGAGAATGCCTCAAGGTTATGAAATCAAACCGCTAAGGACAATCAATCGCAAGCAGCCAATTAGGCATCGAGCTGTAGCCAATCAAATAATTTCCTTTCTTTGTTTCTATGCTTTCTCTGGATAAGCCTCTTCTCCAGCTCCAGCCCAGGGAGTACTCCCCATCACTTCCGGTTTGATGCTGTCTGATTGGAATAGAATTTTGCTCAGAGAAGCACTTACATTTCTTTTTACATGCCTCGGTTTATCTTTTAACACCCTTAATCTTAGCTTTCTACCTGGGAATTAGGCGATTGCAGCGTGACCCCTGAGGGAACGTGCCACGGAAGAAGAGCGATGCTTTGGTGTTAGAGCAGCTTTTCAGTAACCACCTGATGTACTAAAGCCACCTATATGGGTGAGAGAAACCAGGGAGCTGTTAAACCTGAGCAAGGAAACTTGTCTTGATCCTTCATTCATTTGACGGTTGCAGAGGGACTGTACATATGCCCAGCCCTGGGCTAGGCATGGAGACAAACAAGACAATTCTCTCCTGAGACCTTAACCATTTATTAGGGAAGAGAAATGCCCAAGTGATGATCATACAGTGCAGCACGGTATGCTAGGGGTTCCCCCGAGATGCAGGAGGGACCTCTGTGGGGGACAGACATCAGCAGGCAGGGCGGGAGTCAGAGAGGAGCTGGTGTTGGAGCTCTGTGGGATGAGCCAGTGGTTGTTGGACAGCTGGGAAAGGAATCTGAGGCAGGGAAGAGCAGAGAAAATGTTTGAAGATACGGACACAAGTGCAAGGGCAAGGGAGAGTGTGGGCGGCGGGTAGTGTATGACAGAGGTAGGGTCAGGAATGAGGGCAGGGATGGTGGGTTGGGCACAGATCAAAAAACCTTGTGTGGAAGTCTGAAGTTTATCATATAGGCAATGAGAAGTACTGGGGGGAACGTGGGGTCTCATTCCTTATTTAGGATAAGCCTGCTGGTGGCAGGTTGGAGGTGGATTGGGGCAGGCTGAGCCGGAGGTAGGAAGGCAGGAACAAGGCTGTGAAAGTCCAGTCCGAGTGTGAGCTGTGTGACTGCCCGTAAACCTGTTACTATGATGTCTGGAACATGTGCCCTGTAGTCTCACCATGTCACACTGAGAACATCTGATGGGATGTGCACTTCAAGACTGACAAGACCAACTGTTGAATAAGCATGCTAGTGGCTTCCTTGTATCTTAACCTTGACACCTAATTTCCCAGCTCTCCAGCCCAGGGAAAATACCCTAGTTATTGGGACTGTGTCCAGCACGGGTGACACAGCAGTGAATGAAATGGACTAAGGTTGTTTCCCCGGAGGAGCTTACGTCCTCGTGGGGGGGAAAGAACCTAAACAGTCCACATTAGATGCTATGTAGCAATGAAGGGGCTGGCCAAAAATAAACATGGGGGCACAATGGGAGTGTCAGGGTGAAGGGGGCTTGTGATTTTCAACAGGCATCAATGGAGTTTCAGTGAGGCAATGTCTTAACAAATGTGATCTCTGAGGACCTTGACTTCAAAGGTTAAATTGTCTAACAGGAGGCTACCTGTGATCTAATAGTCTTTGCAAAAGTTCTCTGGTCCCTAATGGTGCCATTGGGCTTTGCTGAATGTCTTTAGAACTGGCGGCCAGGGTGATCATAGGCGATCTACCTTGGGTGACCTTGCTGGAAAGAGCTCCTAATAAACACTCCCGGTTTCTCAGCTTGGAGTTGCTTTTGAATATTCAAAACAATTCTCCACTCTCTCCTCCCCTTGGTCCCCAATTTATTTACTAAAAAAAAGAAAAATGTTCAGCTCAGCTGTAGCATCTGTTTTCCAGTGAAGCCCCTGTTTCTTACTCAATTTTTCCAGCTGGTTTGACTTATCAGGACACAAGCAGGTCGCCTGACTGGCCCAAGGCCACACAGTGAGCAAAGGGTGCAGCCAAACATAAACCCAACATTATTATTATTATTATTTTTAAGTTGCACAGTTTCCGGGAGCTCTGCTGTTGTGGCAGATGGAATGCTGATCACATCCACTGAAAAGCTACACAAGGAGCCGTGATGCAGATCTCTGCATCTGGTTCAAGGAATATGTAGGAATCTGTTTCCTAGGAGGGAACACAAAGCAGGGAAATGCCCCCCAATTAAAAGGCCATTTTGCACATGACTTGGAGGGTCCACCAGTCAGAGGCCATTGTTCCAGTACAGAAGCATTTTGGGTTGGCATCCTCTCAAAGACCACACCCTAGGGTCTCAGCCTTGCCCGATTAAATCATCTTTTCTCTTCCTGCCTCTCCCTTGCCCCCACCCCAGCAATTTCAAGTTCAACAACAAATCACTACAGTGTGCGGGAGTTTCTGGGTACAAATTGTATGCAGTTGTGGGTGAAATCTTAGAGATAATTGCGGTGAGGTTGAGGTTGACACAAATGTAGAAAATTTGAAAAGCCCCTTTTGGGAATTCTCACCTGACTCTCCTTTCTGTTGGCCTTACCCCGTGAGTTAAGTTTTTCAAGCTAGTTCATTCAGCTTTATTTCTCCAATCTTTGATTTTTGTATCTTTTTCAGTTAGAGAACCCTATTTTCAAATGTAGATTCATGCAAAAACTTGGTGTCGCTTTCATAGAAGTTCCACTGGATTCCTGCCCAACACACTTCTGCATTCTCCTCCCAACCCATCAGTACTTCTTTGTGACTCAGGGCCCCGTGGGACGTTAGGCAAATGTCTTCATCTCTGTGAGCCTCAGCGTTCTGATCTGTCATTTGGGCACAATTACATGTACTTTGTGAGATCCATGATGGCAGGGTGTAATGAGATGATGCATTACAACGTGTGTTTTTTCCCCACACCACCAAGCAATTTTCCAACACCAACTGGGTGTCCTGAAATTCAGCCCAATTCTGATACCAACTATCTGGAGACAGCATCAGATCCCACAGGCTACGGGTTCAATACTACAAGATGACCCCCACTTCAGATTGTCAGTTTCGAGTCCAGGTTGTCACCTGCGCTTTTGACCAACTGCTGTAGATCAGGGGTTCCATTAACCTCCTCCTTGGGTTCCATTAATTTGCTAGAGGAGCTCACAGAACTCAGAGGAATATTTTGCTTATTGGATTATTAGTTTATTGTAAAAGAATGTGGCTCAGGAACAGATGGAAGAGGTGAGTAGGGCAAGGCATAGGGTAGGAGCTTCTATGCCCTCTTTAAGCACCACTCGCCCCATTATCCATGTGTTCCCAATCTGGAAGCTCTCTGAATCCTGTTCTTTTGGGTTTCTAGGATGGCTTCATTACACAGGCATGACTGAGTACATCACTGGCCATTGGTATTGAACTCAGTCTCCAGCCCCGCATGCGGAGTAGGGCAGAAAGTTCCAACAGTCTAATCACGTGGTTGGCTCACCTGGCAACCCGACCCCATCTTTAGGTTACCTAGGGGCTTTCCAAAATTCACCTGATTAGCATAAATCCCAAGGGCCTTAAGAACTCTGTGCCAGGAACAGGGATGAAGACCAAATCTATATTTCTTATTATAAATCACATGCATACACAGTGACTCCAGACTAAGACCCTTTGCCCGGGGGGTTCATATCTTATTTTTATCCTTTACCATATCTTTTTAGGTGTCCCCAACACTTTCACTCCAGGCCACTTTCATCTTGGGCTCTCTTTTCCACTCCTTCTCTCCAATCCCCCTCTGCTACCAACATGTTTTTTTTTCTTTTTATTATCAAAAATTTCAAATGCAAAAGTAGAATGGTATGAGACTCTTACAGGAGGCACCTATATAACCATCAACTACAATTAGTAACATTTTTACTGTATTTTCTTAATCTTATTTTTTTCTAGCATATTTTAGAGCATACCCAAGAAATCATGACTTTTGTCTGTAATTGTCTTTGTACATATGTATCACTACAAAGTAAAGACATTTTATTATATATTCGTAGTAACATCACATCTTATAAAGCAAAAAACAAATATTTTGTTAAAGTAATCTAATCAAGTCCATATTCAATGTCTTTTTTGGTTTGTTAGGGTCAGAATCCAAATAAGGTCCACACATTGCATTTGGTCCTTTCAAAGTCATACCCCTTTCCCAACACATTTGGCCAAGACAAGTCCTGATCATTGAATTTATTGTCTCTTTTTCTTATCTCTGTTTGGGAAGAGATCAGAAGGTGGAGTCAAAGGTAAAAGAGAGTCCCCATCTCGCAAGATATTTTGTTTGTTCTCTATTGCATATTTAAGTCAAAAGCCATGTAATTCATGATTTAACATGTAAACTTTTCATTCTTTTTGGGAAAGGGGACATTTTGTGGAAGATACTTTTTGAGTATTGCTAGATCTCTATTGTCCATTTTTATAACAGTGCCCAGTCCTTAAAAAGAAAAAAAAATCCCTCAATTTTATGGATTCTTAGTTGGAAATGCTGATAATACAATCAAGGCATCTCAGAAGCAAGTCTTAGGCTCAGCAGACCTAGATTGGAAATCTGGGTTCTCTACTTGTGATCAGGTGTGTTACAGAAGGAACATCTCTTAGTCTCTCTTTCACTGATTATGATTAAGAATGGTAACATCTCCTTGCACTTTGAGGAAAAAAGGTACTGTGGATAAGACACACATAACCTTGCTGGGCACAAAATAGGGCTTCCGCAAATGGTTCCATATATATATCTTATGAAAAATATAAATATTATATCATCCATTGCCATCCATTTTATTTCTCTCTTTGTCTCTCCTTCTTTCCCTATCTATCTTTGCTTTCAATTCCTACACAAGTGGATGGGAATCTATATTTATTTCAATGTATACATGGTACAGTAGAAAGAATATTTGTTTAGGATCCTAGGTCTGGACTTGTCTTTTAGTAGCCATCTAGCCTTAGGCTACTCTCTCTACCTGCTCAAACACAGTTTATTCAGTTGTAAAATAGAAATAACTGTATCTGTTGTTAGAACCTTACAAGGTCAATGTAATACTTTCCTAAGCTGCGCATGGGGGAGAGGGCTTTAGGAATGGTAAATATGCCTACTGACAGGCTGAGCCCAATGTACACTGAGTGGATTTTCAACAAATGAATACAAATCCCAAAGGCATGATATCATCCAGGAAGTAATTCCTAGTTATTGCCTTTTTAAAAAATCACGTTCATCTTCCTGGGTTTACTTGCTTTTCTTTGCCATTGACTCATTCCACCAGGATTTTGAGAAGCAAGAACCAGAAAATGCTAAAGGCGGGCTGAATCTTGGAGGGCGTGTGTTAAGTGGGAAATCATCTCCATGCAGTGGTACCTTCCAAGTGCATTAGCAGAGGTCAGGAGCACAGAGATTCAAGTGCCCAGTTCAGATGTTTGAATCACATGGTTTAATAAACTCATTTAATACACACAACGAGCAGCAAAGGGAAAGAGATGGAGGGGTAGCACCTCTCGGGTGGGTACAAACAGGGTACAAGGACCCACCCTCCCTGAGTCCTGCCTGCATTAGGCAATGCTGAGGGCCTCTGTTTCTCTGACACATCAGCCTTCCCTGCTGGAAGAGTTCATAATGAACAAGGGGGCAGCATACAAAGGGTGCCTGAGGCAAACACACACTGGTTCTTGTGAGACCTGGAGACAAGTTTGCTTGGTCACAGCTGTAGCTCACCAGGGGCCCTGCTGGTTTTATCTGCGTGTTTTAGGCAGAGGACAGGTGGAACCAAAATGGGTGTTTCCAATGAGTGGCCAGTTAATTTAAGGCCAGGTGAATTTTGAGCGCCACAAGTATATTTAGAGTAAGTTTTGAAAATCCATCCTTCCCAACATTAGGATGCATGTGCTCAACCTGCTTCAGCTATGCGTGACGAGTCTCACCAGCGACTTGTGTCTCTATTTCCTTTATCCTCATTGGTCTGTATTCTCTTCTTTTCTAGAGTCAAATTGAATGCCCTTAAACAACACAGCACACATATATTTCACCGTGTACTATGAATCTGGTGTGAAGCGAGTCTGGACTGAAGACCCAGGCCCAGACTGGGACAGGCAGAACTGGACAGGCTCCCCTACCCTATCTGCACACCCTCAGTGGTGCCTTAACCTTCTTCCTGTTCTCAGATTGAGCTAAGGAGGCTTAAGAGAAGGAATGGAGACAAGGCTCAGCCATTAGAAACCCACAGGCAACCGAGCGCCCTGCTGGGTTTCTCTGAATAAATTTGGAAGCATAAGGAATATCCATGCATGTCAGCCTTCCCCAGGCCACATGGTGCAGTGGAAAAACGCCAGACACACTAGGGGTGAAAGCCCAGCCTTTCCATTTGGCTGAGTAACATGACCCTGTGAGGATTGCTTCCCTTCCCTGGGCCGGCTCTCCCTAGCGTAAGAAAGGAGAATAAAGTTAGGAGAATTATAAGAGAAAAGGCATGCAAAATTCTAATTGTCTGCACTGGCCTTAAGCTGAGACTCAAATAAACTTGAGTTCTGTTGTTTCTGCAGACACTTCTTACATTCTCATAGCTGTCTTTAAATTGTCCCCACGCCTGTGGCATTCACTCTACTCAATGGACTCCTGCTGCATTTTTGACTCAGGGTGGTGTGGGGGGATGGAGCTGGGCTTGGGGGCCCCCTGGCCATGAGGGGGTTTGCCTTTGGGGAGGAACTCTTCCGCCATGGGCACCGTTAGCTGCTGTCAGCGAGGTCTCTGGGGAAATTCTTCAATCTAGACTAAGGATGCTTCAAAGGGGGACACAGTGCATTTGCTTGGGGCTAACAACCACAGCTGCCAAGGGCGGGGTTGTGCACGACAGGCCTTCTTGTTCCTTTAGAAGCACTCTGAGCCCCTGGGGTAAAGTTTCCTGTAAGTGTGGGTGTTAAGACAGTTTATTTTGGTGTTGTTTTCATATATGCAACCCTTCCAGATGCTAAGAAAGGAAAAGTTCTGCCAGAAAATCATCACCAAGGAATAAATAATATAACCGCATCCTGAAGCCCAGAAGTTCTTCTCCACCCTCATCCCCAGTGCCCCTTCTCTGGTCCTCTGCTCCAGACACACAGAGGTTGCAGCAAAGAGGCGCTAGGCAGAAAAATGTTCCAAAGCTGTCTTGGCTCAGCAGGGCCCGCCCATGTGAGGATGGGGAGGATTCCAAGGTAAACAGGCTGTGTTATCACTCCAGACTTTCTTGGCATGAACAACCTGTTTCCAGCCCCAAAACCTATTTTGTGTGGATAATGGACAACCAGTCACAGAGTAAACACATGAGGACTTTGCAGGTGCTGTGTTCTTTTGTGTTCGCCAACCAGATGTTCCTTCTCCGGGATTTACTTTTGGCCTCCTAGGTGCCCTGAGCTGAACAGAAATGTCACTCTTTCTTGCCCTCTTCAGTGAAATAATGCAAGGTTCTTATGGGACATTTCCCAAAATGATCTGTAAATGTCACTTGTGAACTATTAATCTATTTATGTCAATTTTCTTTTTCTTCCCCCCCGCCCCGCCCTGCCCCAATCTGGACTGGGCCAAGAAACACCAGTCAAAATAAACATGGGAATCTTGACCTTTCAAAAAGTAACTACTATAGCAGAGCTATAAAAGCCGCCCTGGGGAGCTCAGGTTCCACGATTGGTGCCCATGTCCTTGTGCTCTGGCTTGACATGGGGCATGGGGGACGTCGCACACATGGGGCTCCAGACCAAGGTCAAAGTGGGAAGGTGCTGGGCTATTTCCACCATTCCTGGTCAAGACGTCCTGCGTGCCGGGGACATCTGGGGAGTTGAACAGCATGTTCTCTCTTTTTGGCCAAGTGTACTGTGGATTGGTGGGTCAGTGCGGAGAAGACTGAGCACTTCTAGAATATCCGATAGATTAAGGGAAGCAGTGAAGTGAATGAGTTTTTGGGTTTAGGAACTGAGACTTCATCAAAAGCCGCTCTGAAATTCAAGTTCATGTGTCATCAGCCTAAAAAGGTTCCACCTGAGTCCTGGCCTGAGCTCTGACCTGGCTTGACCATAGCAGGGAAGACTACACGAGGCTCCTTTTGCTGTTAAGCCTTAGAATTCCCGGAGCAGAAAGGGTGTGAATAAAATGAAGATTCCTGTGGCCAGGATTCTCACCTGGCCCTGGTCGGCTAGCTCACTACACACGTGTGGGCACTATGTCATTATTGATTCTATATAAAGAGCCCTGCCCAGTGCTCGGCACAACGCAGTGGCATGGCTGCAAGGCTGCAGAAGGGCAGCGCCAAGGACAGAGGGCCAGAGGACGGCCATGCGGGCAGAGGGGCCCAGAGGCAGCGACTGGCTTGCTGCATGCAGACTCACTCTGAGTGGACAAGATTTCAGTGATTGGTCTGCCACTGTGGAAATAAAGTTGGGTATAACCCTTTCACCCCAGGAACGTTCTACTGTCATTTCTTTGGTCACATTGAATCCATAGCGAACTTCCTGAGGGCTGAAACCCATTGGCAAGACAATTGGTGAAGTCAATAGGGTTCACTGGTGACCAAGGAAAAAGAACAGGCTGCCCACATAGAAGGAGTGTTTCAGCAGGCTGCACCTATGGACGGGGAGACGCTCGGGTGTCCCCTGTGGACATGAGGTACTGGGAAGGGTGGAGGCCTGGGGTCCACCCCAAGAGAAAGAAAATTTGTTGCTGACTGAAACGGCGTCATTGCAAAGTGCTGTGGAAATAGTAAAGGCCCGGGAGGAGGCAGCCCGAGAAGGAGCAGCCCGAGAGCGCAGGCTGCCAGGCGCCGGGGGGCAGGGGAAGGATGTGGTGGAGCCGTCAGCCCCAGACATGGAGGAGCGGAGGTTTGAGGAACAGGCGGGGTGGAGGCCCTCCTCGGTGGAGACCCCGCCTGGCTGGAAGCTGGGGGAGAGCCCGAAGGACTCGGCAGCCGCGGGCTCCTCCAGGAGCGGTGCGGCCCCTCCGCAGGTCGGGGAGCGCTCCATGCTCTGCTTCTGTCCTCAGGCTCAGGCACAAGCGGAAACACGGTCTGCTCCTCGAAGGAAGAACTCAGAGGGCCCCGTGAAGGTCCTGAGGACCCAGAGGTGGGCTGGCTTGGAAAGGCAGGAGCAGACAGAAAGAAAGCGGATGGCTGGAGCTGCGGCAACAACGGAGACCAGAGCGGCGGTTCCTGCTGCTGAGGACGAAGCAGAGGCAGAGACAAAGCAGCAGGATCGGCCTGTGTGTCTGCGGGACTCTGTGCTGGAGAGGCGGGAGAAGGTGGGTGCTGTAAGGCCCACCCACGGTCCTTTGGTTAACTCCTTTGAGTAGAGCTGGCTTGAATACAGCCAGGATGGCCACTTGGTGGCAATGGGTCTCCTCAGGCTTGAGGGTTATTATAATTTGTCATACTTTTTGTTATTTGTATGTTGTATTAAGTAAGTTGTTAGGGAATTTGGTTACAATGCTCCAGCTTTCTCTCCCAGGGACCATTGCAGAGGACTGAGGGCTCATAGATTGAGAGGAGAGAATCCTGGAGGGGTGGAGTGTGGATAAAGTGAAGGTTCCTGTGGCCAGGGTTCTCACCTGGTCCTGGTTGGCTAGCTCACTGCGCACGTGTGGGCAATGCGTTGTTATTGGCTCTGTATAGAGAGCCCTGACCAGTGCTCTGGGTGACACGGTGGCATGGCTGCAAGGCTGCAGGAGAGCAGAGCAGAGGCTGGAGTCGTGGCAGCGCCGAGAACAGAGGCTCAGAGGCAGAGACCGGCTTGCTGCATGCAAACTCGCTCTGAGTAAATGGGATTTTAGTGGAAATAAAGTTGGGTATAACTCTTTCACTCCAGGAACGTTCTACTGTCATTTCTTTGGTCTCACTGACTCCATAGTGAACTTGCCCAGGCCTGAAATCCATTAGCAAGACAAGGGGGTTCCTCATTCTTCCATCCCACCTCCCCCATATGGGCAGAGCCTCTGGCCTGGGTTGCTGAATTTTAGAGTTGTCATCCAATCTTCCTAAGATACTCTCAGTTCACCCTGCCTGGGCATCCTGCCACTGAAGACCCGCCAGACTTTCCCCAGCTGATGATAAAAGGAGGTAGTCCTACAACAGCCTAAAAATCAAAGGTTGGTTCTGGAAACACACCCAGTCTGAATGGCTGCATAAGAAATTCCGTGGCACACATTCTGTGTGTTCCTCAAAGCCCTATGCTTACAAGATCTTAATTGTGATCTTATTTGATCCCAATTAATTATACCTTATGCTACCAAGAGTAGTTGTGGTTTATAAAACTCTTTGATTTAGTTTATTCAGGACAAATTTCTGAGGCAGGTGGGACTAGGCCCCCTTTACAGGTGAATTAACTTGGTCTCAGCGAATTTATGTGGTTTCCTTAAAATAATTTGCCATCAGCAGCAAAACCAAACTCAAACTTTAACCTCGTATCTCCAAATCCAGCGCTTTTCCCTGCTGGCTGGGAGTTCCGCGGGGGTAGGTGCCATTGTTCATATGTTCTAGGCAAGAATATTGGTCAGGGATTAAACAACTCTGCCCCCCCCCAAATTGTTTGTGATAACATTGAAGAAATAACAAAGAAAGTGCTCTTTCCAGGTCCCTGGAAGTGATGAGGGAGTATGTGAAGGTAGGAGAGAGTCTGTGATCATAGAAAAGGAAATCCAAGATAGATAATAGAGGCGATTATGAATTTGCAGTGTGTATTTCATCGTAAGGCATGAAATAAAGCAGTGGCACAAAAGTCTCCACTCCTCGTCTGTTCCCTTTATGGAATCAGTTGTCCAACTATCCTTTTATGTCATGACAATATTTGTGCGTGGAATGTGTCTACCTTGCAAAAACAGTAATTAGGCATTCAAGACATGATGGGTAAATTATATACAGGCGTTGTGTTGGAATTTCCCATCTCCTGATGGAAGTGATAGTGTCAGCCGCAGCCTCTCTATGAAGCACGTTTGTTTCCCTTTCCAGTTAGAGTTTTATGGACAATATCCAAAAGCAGCTCTAGATCAACAGAGAAACTGGTGACTCTGGGATGAGCTGTCACATGCAGAAGGACTTGGATCTCTTGCTGTTAGTGTGTGTTCAGATGGAAGAGCACATCTATGGGAGAAGCAGTAAGTCCGTGTGGTGAGACCTGCTTGGTGGATTGTCAGATCTTAGGTCTGCTTGGACCTCAGTAAGTGGGCTTTGCTGAGTGAAATCCCAGCAGGCAACTCATTTCTGAGACATAGACCCCTGCTCCCCAGGCAAGGTCAAGGTTCCTGCTAGGGTGCTTCTCTGATACACCGCACTTATATTGTCTGGCTTCCTGATTCTTCCATCAAGCTCTTTTATGTCTATTTCATCACAGTTTATACCCCACAGTTCTAACACAGTGCCTGGCATCCACAGGGACTGATGCAAAACTGCTGAATAAATGCGCAAGTGGATGACAGACGAACTTTAACCATGGCATTGTAGTGATGGTCTGTGTGTCCCCACAGACTAAACATTTCAGTGTCCACTCAAAATTCAGCCTGACCTGGAAGACTAGTGTTTAATTCTCTAGGCAAAACAAAATAGCTCTTTGCTTCCTCTTGGGCCAAAGTTAAGTGTTCTGAGCTGTGCTTGATAAAGTTTGGGTGTACGTATCTGAAGGCACCCTGACTGTGGACTGAATTATGTCTAAATTCACTGAACTGTCAAAAGTTTCCTGTTGGTGCCTAGCTCTGTGCTGTGAAGTCAGGTTGTGTGCCCCAAGCTTTGTTCTCCAGCACCCCTGGCTGGAGTCCCCACGCACTCACGGCCCGCTGCCCCTTAGCAGGCCTTGCTTTCAGTCAAGAGTGTCTTTCCTGTACCTTTCTTTGCCTGGGAAACTCCTACAGATATTTGGTGACCCAGATCAAATGCTACCTCCTTTTGTCCCTTAGAATTAAAAAAATCCCTCTTGCTGGTTACCTTTTAAAGCATTTCATTTATGTAGTAATTATTTTATTGCTCACAACTAACTGGAACTACTAGAAATCCTTAATTGGGTCTCTTGAAGCACAGAGGCTGCAGTCTACTAGTTTTGGTGTCTCCCAAAGATGCAAGAAAATGCCTGGTACAGATTAAATGCTTCAATCTGTTAGATAAACAATTGACCAACTGTCTGAAAGAATGAGAAAGAATAACCATTATGTATTTTTAATTTATATAAAAAAATGAAATGGTTTATCCACAATTTTTGATCAATGGACATTCCTGGCATGGTCTGCTGGGTGACAATCTCTGGAATACCAGCTACCCAGCTCAGTTCCTGGCAAATGTTAGGGGTTCAGTAAAGTTTTGTTGACTGATTGAAATAAATGCATGAACCAGTGATGTGAGGTTCTCCTGCAATTATGTGGGCTGACCTTTGGTTTCATTTATTTATTTAGAGGCCTTTTGTAATATGCCTCCTTCTATGCATTTCTTTCCCTGTCCCAGTCTAATCCCTAAGCACAATACCCATGAGATATTGTGAAAGGTGATACAGGGAACTTTAGAAACTTTGTGAAATATGGTACCAGGTTAAGGCTCACAGGTTATTTCTAAATCTGACTTTACTTCCTTGGGTTTCTAGCATCCGAGATCATTAAAAATGGATGGCATTATAGACCATTTTAAACACCTATCTTACTTTATTTCCACCATTAATACTGCTTTCTCTTCCTGTGGTTCTCTGAGGTTGAAGACAGAAACCTCAAGGTCACTTTCAATATCAGAGAGTTTCACTGCTCAAGGTGCATGTTCCTATATGTAGGTTGCTTTATTCTCACATTCTGCACCTTGTCATGAAAACCTCATTTGCAGAATCATTATCTTATACTTGAAATTTAGGGCCCTAAAACTGGAAACTCTGAGATTAGCATAACCACTCAAGTGCCATTTGGATTTAAAATGTGGACAGACTATTCAGCTAGATAATCTATCTGATGTCGGGTTCAAATTTGAGCCTCTTATTAATATTAGCATCAGAACAACAGTCTCTCCCCTCTGATCCTAATATTCTCTCCCTTTAATAACCCATCTGGGACTGGATTGAAAATTCTTACTCACTTTAGCATCAGTGCAGCTCAGACCACATCTCCTGCTTCTGATTTCCTCACTTACTTTGCTTCCTCTTAGCATTTGTATCCAAGTCTGTTTTCCTTTCTAGACTGCAATTTTTTTGAGGCAAGGACTTCCTTATTCTCCTCTCCACCCAAGTGTACCACAATGTGCAGTAAATGTCTGTTGAATAAACACAGTCTTTCTCAAAACAGACCCCAAAGTACCAAAGACGGAGACATCAGAGCATGTTGACATTTTTATTCTGCTTGAATTTTGTCCACACCAGTGGCTGGAGGCCTTCCATTTTTCTCTCTGTTCAACCTTCCTCTTCTCCTGGTCTGAGCACTCTATGCACACTTGTTAAGTAATGAAAATGCTGACCAGCTGCATCATTGACTGAATGTCAGAGAGCAAGGAAACAAGCGTCAGACGGCCTAGCTTTGCTTTCCAAGGCCCCAGGCGTGAGGCTACTAGTACAAATCCCCTTGTGGAAGACGGGCCTGAGCTCGGCAAGCAGCGTCTGAAATCCGTACCCGTTGCACAGAACGCGGCGGAGGATCAGAGGTTTGCAGTGTTGCCTCTGTCCTTTGAAGAGTATCGTGGTCCCCAAGAATGGTCTGGCCTTGTTTAAGCCCGGCGTGGTGCTGGGTGTGGGGAAGCTTAAGGTCCTCTCTTCAGAAATCCTGGAGCAGTTGTTGATTGGTGGGAACTGGTGGGAGGAAAAAAAAAAGCCCTGACACCCTCCGCTTGTGTTTTGTGGTGGCAGGGCCTGTGTGCACTTATCAACTTGATTTGTAGGGCTGATGTCACACAAAGAGTGGTTCATTTTGTTGCTGGGCAAGAGAAATGGAGCAAAATGGGCCTTCTTGGTGGAGCCGTAGGGCTGACCCATGCAAGAGGTGGATGTCTAGCCTGGCTGCCAGGCAAGGACACCAATGAGCTCCTGGCATACATTCCTTGAGATGATATGTGCACAGCGTCCAGAGTAAGGCCAGGTGGAGTGTCGATGCCCCCAAGTACTAGGGCTCTTGTCCAATGTTGTCACATCTATTTCTTCGACTGGAATTAATATAAAGGTGTCCCATTTTAAACGAGATAAGATGAGGCCCATGTACACTATGAAGTAGGGAGCTATTTTTGGCCTTTCTTATTGGGCCAGTTAGCATCCAGTTTCTTAGAGGGTACCCACTTTTCCCTCTGATCCCTTTTTTTTGGAACTCTCAGTATCCCCACTGTTTCTGTGATGTGTCCTGAGGCTCATCTCTCTCCTAAGTGGCCTTTTCCTCCAATAAAGTCCCTCCTGTGCTTTCAGAGTGTTCATTCCAACGCAGAATTGTCCTCATTCACAGTTCCCTCCAGTGCTTCTCATTATCATCTGTAGGGTATTTCCAAAAATATTTGAAGTGAGTCATTGCATCTTTGCCTCAGCTCACATACCAAGCCCGTGTGTCTGGCCTCTCCTTTCCATAGATGTCTTTACTAGGAAGGTAGGACTGCCTGTCTCTTCTGAGACATCACTGTGCTGGTGACTCATTGGTGTGTATGGCAAGGTCCTCCCCCCCATCAAGATTCCGCTCAAATGTCATTTGATTTCAATGACTCTTCATGTTTCCTTGACATTAGGAGTTTATCATTTTACTGCTTTCTGATCTCTTACAACGCTTTGCATTTCTTCATAATATTTTATTATGCATTATTTTACTATGAATATTTATTTTTATAAGGCCTTCCATAATAAACCGTGAAGGCAGGCGCTCTATGTTAATTTATGTTTGAATGATTTGTGACCATTGTGGTACCCACTAGTTGTCTGGTAAGTGCTCTGACAAAAGTCTGGATTGAATCTTCCAATTTGAAGCATACATGTCCCTTGGGTTTGACTCTCCATGAATATGACATATCGACAGATTGGTATTTATTGTCTATTACCGATTTTGTGATATTTATTGTCTATTGTTACTGATTTTGGAGTTGGCTGTAGATATTATGATATCTTAAAACCAGATTCCCCTGGATCCTGGAATTAAAAGGTTCTTAATAGGCTTCTGATCCATGTACCTCTTTCGGTTTAGGACAGGGCTTCTTAAATTTTTGTTGCCAAAATTCTGGTCCCTGATACATGCAAAATTCTGCATATATTAATAAAGTATCCATAGACTTCCTGAAGTCTATCTTACTTAAAAATCTCTGATGGAGAAGAATTGTTCAGAAAGAGAACTCCATCTTGAGTTTTCTGCTTGGTGACATGTCAATGGGAAAGATAAGCTTATCGATGAGAAGCCAGCTTTCATGATTGTCATTACTCAGAAGCAGCCTGAGACTGATTTTTTTAGGCACTGAAATCATCGTGAGCCCCAGTTGGTTACATGTTTTTATGGGACTTGTCAGAGTCATTGTTTCCGAGCTAACGTAGTGGGATAGAGCAACCCAGTGTCTTTGTACCATTATCCATCTTGAGGCATAATTCTCAATGGGTAGGGGCCAGTCTCTGGAGTCAGGGCACCTGGGTTCCAATCCTGGCTCCACTCAGGGATGTGACCTTGGGCAAGCTACTCTCTTTCAGCTTCAGTTTCCTCATCTGTAACATGGGAATAATAAGAAACACCGTGGGGAACATCAAAAGATCTGCATAGAAGGCTTGGCTTGGTGCCTGGGGCAGCCTGGAAAAATATTTTGCATGGTCATCTTTATTTGATGCTCTCTGCATTAAGAGTTGGCTCTTCCAGACTTGGTTTTGATTTATTTTTCATATATCTGATAAATGGTGAAATTTAGTGGAAGAGAACGTTGTGATTTTGAAAGTTTAAAATTGCCATTCTTTAAAATAACACACATCCTACAAGCCAAATGACTTTTGGAGATTAAATTTCAGTAGGAAAAAAGGCCAGCCACCAACTTAGAGTCCAATGTGTGTTAAATGTTAAGAAGAAAGGATTAGAAGGTTATTTTATATGAAATATTTGTTCTATATCTTTTGTATTTTCTTGAAGCACAGAAGTAAGTACATACATACATAATTCTTTCAGTTTTTCTTTATCCTTGATTATCAGGAAACAAATTCTAGTCTTCATTCTCAAGTGATATCAGAGAAACATACTGAAAAAAATATATTCAAATTGATTATTTAAAGTTTTGAATATGTACCATGTTCCAACTACTGCCTTTATATACAATGTCTCATTTAATAGTCATCAATCTGTGAGACAGGTCTTGTCACTTGATTTTAGAGATGAAGAAATCAAGACCTGGAGAGGTTGCAAAAAGATTGTTTTGAAAATACACTTTTTCGATTGGATTGGTACTAATTGGTCCTTTTTTCTGGTTTTATGGATTTCAGGTGACCTGACTGAGGGATAGCTGAGTCACAGAAAAGGTAGGTGAGTTCTCTCATTTGAATATCAGGGATTTTGACAGCTGGGTTTGTCAGGAAATACAGGCCTTTGAATTTTGCTTTTCATTTTAAACAGAAATCATGTTAAATGCTTCTGATCTGGCTTCAGAGCACGCAACAACACCCGCCCCCCCCGCCCCAGCAGTATCAGGGAAAAGGAGCCCGGTGAATGACAGATTGCCTCCATTTCTCACCCAAAACAGAGCTTTGACTGAGGTGATATCAAAGTCTGTTCCACAATCTGTACTGTTCTGCATTCCTTCAGTGTGGCTTAGAGATGATATATTTAAGATAATATGAACAATGTCATTTACCTAAATATTAGTTTGACACTGTTCTATATTTTGTCATTATTAAAGCGTTTGAAAAGGTAGCTTTCAATAACAGAGTTAGAGACATTTTTATTTGTGTGTGGTGGGTTACATCTGTGGTTCCCAACCAGGGGTCAGTTTAGCCACCCAGGGGGGACATTTGACAATGTCTGTAGACATTTTGGGTTGTCACAACTGGCATCCAGTGAGCAGAGACAGCGCCACACCTGCCTATGCCCAACAGAAAACCATCCGGTCCAAAATGTCAATAATGCCAAGAAACTCTGGGTTAAATTAAATTGCCTTAAACTCTCTTCCACATTTCTAATCTGAATGCATTGAAAGATATTTCTCCTTTCCAGCACAAGCAGAGTTAATGTGGTATTGAATTCTGTGGCTTTGTCTCAACTCCCAAGTTTGAGGCAATGATCAATGCTTTGAATTCTTTCCTTGCTCTCAATTTTCATCTTTCTTTAAGTCTGGTATCCAGGCTCTGCTGCTGGGGAATGCTTGCAGGATGGTGCGGGAGATGAAGGACAGCTTGAACCATCTCCCACCTCCCTGAAGTGTGCCTTTAATTAGATAGAAAAAAATTACCTAATCAATTTAACATCAGGCCAATGAAGAGATGGAGGTAGGACTAGATGATCTTGTGATGAAGATAAAACATATGACTTGACTATTTTGGAGAAAATAATTTATGTGGTGGATAGATTCCTCTCTAGTTATTTAAAAATATGATGGTTACATTCCTAAGACTAAGAGTACCCCATTTACCTGCCAAACATTCTGGGCATTTCCCTGGCATTCCATCTTCAGTCTTCAGTACCCGTAAGTAAAATACAGATGCTAGTGTGGTTATTTTGTGTCAAATTTCAATCTGATTTCCCAAACCTTGTCGACATTCATGCATTGATTAGTAAATTAATTTTTAAAACCAGGTTTTTATGCCTAATACATTTCAGCACTCTGTTATTCAGTCCTTGTGCAATGTAAATGTGAGTAGAATATGGTTCCTACACTGAAGAAACTGATGAAGTCTAGTGGAAGAGAAAGATTTAAAGAAACTATTTACAAGTAATGGGAGCAGTGCTCTACAAAGAGAAATGCAAAGCGCTCTGGGGACACACACACAGGACAAATTCTGTTTAGGGAATTGAAAAAAATTATGTACAAGGTAATAAATGAGTAGGGTATTGAGGAATGAGTAGGAGTTTTTGAGGCAGAGGAGTGACCAACAGAAGCAAGAAAACATTAGAAGTTGGAGGTTATTGGGAGAGGGTACATAGGAACAGAAGGAGGAAGTCTAGTTATAAGGAAACCGTGATCTGGGCAAGTTGTGATAAGGATCACAGCAGAAAGAAGAAAAGGGATTCTAGAGATATTTGGTGGGTACATTTAATAGAACTTGGTAAACCAAAGAAATTGAAGAGTGACGTAAAAGACTGTTGTGGGTACCATCATTCATAGTGCATGAAGAAGATACCTAGAACCTTCTAACTTTCAGAATGCTATATTTGAGGTTAGCACCGTTAGATGCCATGCAAACCACCCAGTATTCTGGTTGAGATATATTGGTGCATCCACCTACTGTTAACCAATTTCTACACAAAAGCAGGTTCTTCACATGTGCTCCTTAAGACAAACCTGCAAGGAGATATTGGTGGTTCAACTTACAGATGGGGTAACATAAGCACCAAGAAATTAAGTAACTGTCTAAGATCACATGGCCAGTAAGGACTAATAGTGGGCTTTAAAAAAAAAATCTCATGTTTTCCAATGTTCCAGGCTGCTTCCTGGGGACTGGAAATGAGTCCACTTGTAGATACTGAAAAGCATGTGGGAGCTTTGACATCCCTGTTCCCAGAAGGAAGGCTGCCTGCATTGGCTCTGTCAATAGAAAGAAGGGTGGGTTCAGCCATGAGGTGGTCAGTCTAAGTCTTCTGGAAGGCTCTGTTGTCCCCAGGAGTCCTGCTCAGTCTCTGACATCATCATCCCCGTGGACCCTGCCCTGTTCCAAGTTGAGGAAGGGTCTGGGCTTTATGGGGTGGGTTAATGGCACTCAGTCACCAATGACATCACACACCTGGGTTGCTGGTTCTAACTCTGAAAATCAGTTTGTAGTTACTAGAGTTTTCTGTGAGCAGTCTAGCTGGTCTGGTTAATGTTCAACTACTGCCTCATTCTAAGAAAGGATTTAAACATATTTTGGGGTTTAATAATAACAATAATAGCAGATTAAATGGACATGATGGGAAAATAAAATGAAGGCAGGTATGTTGAAGGCAGGTAATAACTGAGGAAGCGTAAGTGCAGGGTGTTCTGGGGAAGTCATAGGTTGTATTGTTGTATCAGGACTTAAGTCAGAAGCAAACTGTCCTCTGTCCCAAACCATAGGGACATAGTTTACCCTAGTTGTTAGGAACATAGATTAGAAGTAAAGCAAGAGAGATTGAATCATAGTTGTGCTACTTGCTAGCTGAGTCTCTTTGGGTAAGACATTTAATTTTATCACCTCAAAGAAAGAGGGGTTTTCCAGGTTATACCTTAATGTAAGATTGCGTAAAAACATCTTTTGAGTGAAAACCCTTCAAATGCCTAGTTTTAACACAAGTTAATGCCAGAAAGCATAGATACATTTTCAGACACCCATCATCCAAGATTTGATTCATTAACTGTCCAGAAATAGTGAAATGTCATTTATCAGCATAAGTTCATAGATACTATAAAAAAGTTTGACAATCACTCTCCTCTTAAAAATGTTAACTCTTGGCCTGATGCAAGCACAACAGTGTTTCAGGCAGTATAGATAAAAGCATAATCTAGAAAGGGAGTGAATTAGTGATGGAAGTGGAAGGCAAGGCAGAGTGGTAGAGGACCCCATATCCACCTCTTCCAATTTCTTGGCATCCAGGAAGGGAGATGCGGATGGATGGTGACAAATTGCGTTTTGTTTAGTCTGAAGATTGTTTCCTTTTGAACCTTTTTTGAGACAGAAAATAATGAATGCGACTTCAACCTTTTTCTACTCTTCATGTTAGTGACGCTGGGATAATGTTTTAAAAATACATTATACCAACACATTTTATCTTCCATAAATTATGTTGTCCAAAGTGACGGAGCCAGCCGTCAGCAGTCAAAAGGTTCCTGAAATGGGGGGGCTAGGATGTATTTACAAAGATCACAGGAGGATAATCTGTCTTGTGCAGAATGCCAAAATGCTTTATTGGTGACAAGCTTTTATACAGTAAAATAGAGAACTAGGTAATACTCAAAAGTCAGCATCTGAAGAATGTTCCTCTTGGTAACCCGGGCAGAACATGGGCGGTACCTACTTAAGCTTATTACAATGGGTGGAAATATGCACAGTCATGCACAGTCATTTATATCTGGGTAGACTCATATAATCTGAGGGTCATTAAAAAGCAGAAGCAATAACCAGTCTCCATAAGATGGCTGTGCTCTAGCTCTTATACAAGACAACATGGCTCCCAGGAGTACAGCCATCCTGTACAAGAACCAAGAGCAACACCTCTGTGAATGGCTCCCAACACCAAAGATACAGCTCATCTACCTAAAACATTAATTTCTTTGGGGTATACTTAGATCAAGGGGATTGGTGACTGACTTTTGAGTTTCAAAACAGATTTTTTCTTGAGTCTCATTGAAAGGTAGGGTTTGGTGAGAGAGAAAATGATTCTCTAAATTCCATTCATATCCCTTAACATATCAAGGGCCAAGACACAGTATTGAGAAGAGCACATGCATGGTTTAAGGGCAAGTTTCATGAGATAGGAAATGGTAGAAAGCTCTTCTACTAGGAAAGAAGCGAGAATTAGAGGGCGATAGCTTGGGTGAAATGCTTATGGGGTCACTCAGAGGGACCTAGGGTCTCTGCCACCTGGAGGGAGGTGGGGCAGATGGATAGAGGAGGGAAGTCAAAGTAAAGGTTTTGGGGGGAAAAGAGGATTCTGCTCTCTACATCCTGTGCACTTCTTCCCATCTGAGTTTTGGTGACCATGTAGCAGAATTCCCCATACCAAGATGATAATGTGGCTGTGGACGCATAGAAATGGGTTCGTGAAGGTCAGGCAGAGAAAATCTGGTTCCTGTGACCTGTGTGTGGCATATGAGAGATCCATATCTGAGGTCCTCAGGGTCAGGGTACCTGTAAAGTAGTTGAGAATTAAGATTTTCTGTCCTGTGTAAACTAAACAATGTTAAGTTCCAAATAAATATTGGTGCCATAACCTAGATTCCCTGAACTGATGTCTTTCCAGGTCATTATAAGGATTAGTTTGGACACTGTATGCATCTGTAGGACTACTTCACTGCCGTGTGCAGTGTGTCCAGGTCAGGCCTAGAACCAAGCAAGTAGGCAATAAAGGGCATCTAATATTATTGTTACTAATGCAGAATGGTCATTGGTCTCCACGTAGCAGTTGACTTGGAAAGAACCAGTGTAGTTACTCTGGACTTCATCCAAAAATGTCTGAAAACATTTTAGGTTAAGAGCAGTTCTGGCTCAGCTGGTCACATGTGCAATAAGAGGTGGGAGCACGAGGATGGACCTGTCTGGGATAAAGGTGTGCTCTTCTTCAGGGTGAACATGGCATCAGATGCTGAAGCAGGCCAAGCCAGTGTACACTCATGGGCCCGGTTCACCATGGATCCGCCCCCACTGGTCATATTATGCCATGCTGGGCAGTGGTGGGTCTGTGCCTGGGAAAAAGGCCTGAGGGAGATGGACAGACGGAGCTGATTCACCTGCAAGGGGGGATTTGTGGACCAAAAAGCAAGTTAGATGGAGTAAGAGAAAATTGTCTTTCTATAGTCTGAGGCCATGTTGAGAGGGCAGGCCACGTTTATTCAGTCTTGAAGTCCCCCGCTCATAGGACGCCTGGTACATATTGGGCCCTCAATTAATGACTGTTGCAAGAATGCCTGTGGATCATGGTGAATGGGCCCCAACGAATGCAGCAGGGCAGAGGGAGGGTTGGCAATCTTAGCTGTGGTGGTTGTTGAACTATATATAATGGGACACGGCCAGAGGAGTTCTACTTTAAAACAAGGATCAGGAGACCAAATGTAGGCTCCAACCCTCTGTGACCATGGGATGGACTATGTGTGTATTATGTGAACAAGGGACTTGAGGCATGTAGGGGGCTTTCCACCAAAATTCAACCATGATCTTTAATGTATTTCTTGGGAGAAGGTCCAGTTATGCAGAATAAAGTCCCATCATCTGACCTTCTGTGGCTGATAGATGTGATTTTAAAAAGAACTTAGAGATTTTAAAGTCTCACTGAAAGTAACAGAAGAAAATCTTTAAAATGAAAGATTCATTTTAGAACGTGAGCTCTGCTATTGCTTGTTTACTGCACCTCAGTGCCTGGAAAGTATAGGTTTTCAATAAGTATTGAATTTGAATCATTTAATAAATAATTCTGTAGCACCTGGTGTGTGCTGGGAGTTGTGCCAGGTCCAGACATATGCCCTTCAGTGGGAGCAGAGGTTCACATGGAGGGGAAAGGCACATAAACAGATAATGACTGTGTGACATGGTACATGTCACGACAGCCATAAATGGGATATTTATGAGAGCAGCAGTCTTTTTCCATGTCGGAGACCACCCAGTGGTACCTGCAGCTGAATGCTACCTGTACCTTTTATTTGATCATCCTGGTTGTTGGCTAACTCAGCATTAAAAAGTTTGTTTTTAATTTGTTATCAGCATTTACCAATTAGTTTTGTTTTCCTGTGAAAATCTGAATTGCTGGCTTTTCTTGAAAATTTGGGAGCTCTAGCAGCCCTGGGCCCACATTTCCACATAGCAGTGATTTGGGGGCTGAGTGATGCAGGCACCCTTCAGATGGGGTACATGACCCCCAATCCTGCTGGCTCCCCCAACACTGAGGCTGATGTTGGCAGCTGCTAACAGTCATGCGTGCAGGGCTATTTCCAAGTCATAGAACTAAGAGGAAGTTGGAGTATTTCCTATATCCATCTCTACCAAAACTGGAATAATTAAAGATACATTGAAAGGATACATTTCAGGCGAGACAAGGAAAGAACAAATTTCTTTATAGATATGAAACATATGCCTAGATATTTAACGGGCCAAGCTAATTGTATCTGTGCAAAATGACATAGTTAAGACATCCTCGTGAAATAACCACATTAAGAACCATGGGCCAAACTGAAAAAAAAAATTACTGAAATTTCAACAGGTTTTACACTTGAATGAAAATAAGTTATGATACTGCAAAATTCAGTAAGAATGAAAACTTTTCTGGGCATTGAAGCTCTTAAGAGATAGCAAGTTTATAAGAGAGGTGCCACCGAAATCCCATGACATGAACAGATGTAAGCATGTACAACAGAAAAATTGCAATGTTTGAATTGTTTGAGATGCTGGGTGTTTGAGAACCAGGACCAACTTCATAGGCATGGCTCCATGCTTGGGGTTTAATGCTTTATGGTTTCTTAAAATTCTTAGTAATTTTATCTTTAAATTTGTGATTTGAAAATGAAGTCTGATGGGACTAATAGAGCATTTACTAGGTTTGGAGCCTCAACTCATGTGCAGTCCCATCTCCAGGACTTCACTGCATTCATGCGTGGGAAGGATGGAAGGCACTTTCTCACCTCCCCAATTCTTGGTCCCAGGCCTTTTTGGGCACCCCCTCCTCATCCCTGCCTCATGACAGCTGCCCCGTCTGCCGCTAGTGGGGGCCTAGGCATGGATGTGGGGAGGGTGAGGTTGGACATGCCTGTCCTATAGCATCTCGGAGTCGGATATGGCAGTGGCTGTCTCCACCTTTGGCTGACAGTGCTATGGTGCTTTTGCTGGGTGACTTGACAAGTGTGAGCTTCTCATCTTGCACCTGGGCACCTAGCATGACCTGGCATTGACATTGCAATACCCTTGAGGGTTGCCCGTTTGTCATAAGCTGGGGTGGTATCTGCATGATAAGAGTAGATAACATGGCTCAGCTTCCTCACACATGGTTGGGGCATGGTGTGCTGGTCTGGTACCTTGTAGGAGGGGGACCTTGGCCTTTTGTGGTTCACATGACCCTTGACACTACACAGATGAGCCTGACAGCTATTAGTCATATATATTCACAGCTCCAGGGAGGAGAAAACCACAGGCCACATAGGGCCAAAAAAGGTTTGCACCCAGGAACGGAGTGAACCAGCAGAGGATGAGGGAGGCAGGCTTTATAGGAACAAGAGAGAGAGATGTTCCCTGGTTCCCGTGGGAGGATGGAATTGACTTGTTTGAATAATTCAGTGGGTTGACAGAGAACTCTGGAGTAAGCAGGCATGTGCTTACATCATTCCCCATGATGAGGAAGGGTGTTTGGTTGGGGGACCTTATCTGCAGGAGCAGATAGGGGAAAGGAGACCCTCCTGGCTTCATATGTTAAGGCAGCACAGAATACCGAACCTTAATTTTAGATCTCACACCACAGGGTCTGCACAGAGACTGGGGAGAAAAGAAAGCTTTCATATTTTCATACCTTTAATATTACTTTTTTTCCCTGCTTTATGCACAAGGGTCCTTGCATTTTCATTTTATACGGGACTCCACAAATTATGTAGCCACCTGCTGAGAATTTAGAGGACAGGTTGTGTGAACTAGTACCCTAGGGCGGTGTCACTTAGTCTTGTTACCTATTTGACCCCACAGGTATTTGAGTTTGGGGCTGTGACACGTGGACGCATCTTGAAATGAACTGTGAAATATACAGTAATGGCCCCTGATGGTCCATTTGCTGTCTATGAAACCCCAGATAATCCCTATTTCTCTGGTACTGCTGTGTCTCTATTTCCAACAATTATTCTGATTCTCCGTATGATCATTAACATGTAAATGTGAGTCATAAAGCACTGAAATGAATCCTTGATTATTGCATTTTAAGCTATTAATTAATGCTATGGACTATCTGATCATAAACCTGCTAGCTTTTTTTGCAGTAATTGGTAACCTGTTCCAGTGAGTCTTAACCTTGTGGTCTCTGCATGCGTTCAGAGTCATTACTTTGACTTCATTGGTTTTTGACTTTTATTATTTAAGAGCTGAAACACAGCAACTAGTTGAACATGCTGTGAAATATTTTTCCTCTTGCTAAGAAAATACGTTGGTTGCTGGCTAGGGACTTGTATTGAAGAGAACTCTGGAGGAGCTGAGTGCCGCTTTGCTTGGCTCTGTGTATGGCGAGGCTTCTTGGATTTAAAAGGTGTTGCTTTGTACTCGCAAATTGAAGCATCTCAATATTAATTAAACAGGTGAAGAAGTTAGAGAAGCTTAAACAAAATCTTAATGATTCATGGTTATGGGGGAGAATATCAATCTGATTTATAGAATCTCCCCCTTAATGAAAAGAGTTTCATTGCTTTCAATTACAAAGAACATTTCTAACCGACAGCTAAAAAAAAAAAAAAAGGTAGAGTCTGCCAAAGAGAAGTCCTACTGGGTCTAGTTAAGGAATAAAAAAGCTTCATTTATAATTAAAATTGTTCCTCAGAGGCAAATTAACACATATTTTCTTAACCTAATTTCAGTGTGTGTGTGTGTGTGTGTGTGTGTGTGTGTGTGTGTGTGTGCATGTGCGCACGAGGTTAAACAACTAGCGTATTTGCTAACAACATTGACTTGCAGAAGGAATCCTCTTTCTCAATAGGCAAAGGTAAAATCCACCCAGGCTTGGCAGCATATATTCCAAAATAGTGATGCCAGATCATAGAGTGTGCTCAATAAACAACACTCTCTCTTGCCCCACTGGGTTTTGAACCGATTGAGAAATGAGGTAAAGGGACAAGGTAGGTGGAAAACAAAATATTATCTTTATTAGTGGCAAATATGGTTTCCATGAAATATGGCTTATGAATGAGAGCCAGATGGACTTACTTCTCAATAGTAAATCTCCAGAGTTAACAGACCACTCCATTCCAGGCACAGGTGGTACGGGTTGGGGCGGGCCTCTTCATAGTGGGACCCGGATGCTGAAGTGATCAAGGAAAGTGAAAGTCCTGGAAAGAGGGAACAGTGCTGTTGAGATATGTAGACAACGGAAAGGAAGTGGATGAGGACATAGACTGAACACAAGATTTAAAGCCAGATGGACAAGGTTAGAATTTTAGCCCTATCTCTCACTCAGGCTTAATCGTTCTGCTCATCTGTTTCCTTATTTTAAAAAGGTAACAACGACACAGTGCATAATGATTTGACATATGTGTTTTATATTTTCCATGTAGAAGTAGAAGTTTTCTAAACCAAAACCTTTTGCTTAACTGATTTTACAGAGTGCTTTAGTCATGTTATATAGTGGAACTTAGTTTCCATCTGCTCCTTAAAACAAAGATCCTTGTTTCATATCCATACAAACTGAAAGTCTTCTTGGAATAGTCCTAGATTTTGTGGTATATTCCAGTTTTACATTTGGGTGGCTTTGAGCAGAAAACCCAATGTAATTGTTGGGTCTATTGTGTTCTCAGTAAAGATACTGACTTATGACAATTACATAGGATAGATGAACAGCATGAGAAATATTTAAGGAATTTTTTAATGGAAGGGAGGTATGCATATATATATATATAAATAAAACTTGAGGAGTTAATAGTTTAAAAATATTCTTAACTTTTGAAAATACAATCCAGAACATTTGGGGACATTGGCTTCTCGAATTACCTCCTCTTTCCCAAAATGGATTTAACTTTCTCCCATCCATTAGAAATACCAGTATTCTGCCCAGAACAGGGACAAATAGTTTATATTATCTCTGAAGGATCCATTTTTTTTTCTGATCACTCAGAAATAAGGGTAGAAATAATGCTTTAAAGCAATTTCTCAGATTAATCTCAGACTAAGGCTTTGGCGTTTTGCCATGGTGGTTGAGTGAGAGATGATTGGTATTGAAAACATAGAACTCAGTGTCTGAAAAATGTCAGTGAAGTGTAATCATCCCTTCAAACTCCACATTATGCTAGGAGACTCGTAGGCAACCCTGCCTCAGCAGGCCAAGACCTTGGTCATTGGCTTTGTGTCAGTTCTTCCTTTATCTGTTAACATATGGACTTTGTAAAACTGTCACTTAGGGCAGTAGAACAAGGCCTGAGGCACACTACTGAGTAAACTCTACTCCATGGCTTTCCATTCTTTACAGTTTGGAAAGGGAATAAAATTATGAGGTATTCTCTTTAAATCTTGTACCATGTGAGAAGAATATAGGTATATGCTTGTCTGGTTTTTGATTTTTTATTTTAGAAAATTTCAAATATATATGAAGGCAAAGAGAATCATCTACTCCCCCAAATCCGCTAGGTACCTATCACCAAGCTTCATCAAGGGTCAACACTCAGATAATCTTGTTTCACCTACACCTTACCTACCCACTCCCCCAGTCACCCCATTAGATTGTTGTAAAGTGAATGTAAGAGTTTATATAATTTTATCTGTAAATATCTCAGTATGTATCTCCAAAAGATTCATAACCACATACTACTTTCACACTAACAAAAATAGCGATTCCTTAGTGCTGTCAATTATCTGTCAGCATTCCCATTTTCCATCATGCCTTTTATGTATTATAATAATATGTTTTTAAATAAGGATATAAATAATGTTCACACAGTACAATTGTTAATATGTCTAAGATCTTTTAATCCATAGATTGCTCTATCATTTATTATGTTTCTCAGCTTTACTGAGGTATGACTAATTGCAAATTGTGTTATGACATACAATAAATTGCCCAAATATTTTGACATACATATACAGCTATGAAGTCATCACCATAATCAAGATAATGAACATACCCATCACTCTTTAAGGTTCTCTTGTGCCCCTTATTAATCCCTCTCCCCTGCATCCCCTCTTCCCTTATCCCAAGGCAACCACTGATCTGCTTTCTGTTTGTATAGGTGAGTGCATTCTCTATAACTTTATACAAAGGAAATCATATGTATTATTTTTTCTTTTATTGAAGGAAAATTCACATAATGTAAGATGAATCATTTTAAGTGGACAATTCTGTGGTATTTAGTACATTTACAATGTTGTGTGACCTTTAGTTTTGCCTAATTCCAAAACACTTTGATTGTTCCAGAAGAAACTTTGTACTCACTAACAGTAGCTCCTCCTTTCCCTCCTTTCCCCAGCTCCTGGAAACCACTAATTGGCTTTCTGTCTCTATGGGTTTACCTATTCTGGCATTTCATGTGAAGGAATCATACACTGAGTGGCCATTTGTATCTAGTTTCTTCACTTAGCCTAATGTTTTCAAGGCATATCCATGTTGCAGCATGAATAAGTACTACATTCCTTTTTATATCTGAATAGTATTTCACTACAAAGATATGCCACATTTGGTTTATCCATTCATTTGTTGATGGAACATTTGGGTTGTTTCCACCTTTTGGCTCTTGCAAATAATTCTACTCTAAATATTCATTTGGATAAGGTTTTTTTTTTGAATACCTGTTTTCAATGTTTTGGACCATATATTTAGGAGTAGAATTGCTGGGTCATATTGCAATTCCACATTTAACTTTTCCATAGTGGCTGCACCATTTTGCACTCCCACCAGCAATGTATGAGGGTGGCCATTTCTCCACATTTTAGTGAAAACCTAATATTTTCCATTAAAAAAACTATAGTCATCCTAGTGGTATGGATTGGTATTTCGCTGTGGTCTTGATTTACATTTCCTTAATGACTAATGTTGTTGAACATCTTTTCATGTATTGTCGGCCATTCATGTGTCTTCAGAGAAATGTCTATTTGAGTCCTTTGTCCATTTTCTAATTGGGTTCTGTGTCTTTTGTTGAGTTGTAAGTGTTTATAGATATTCTGGATTCTAGACCCTTATCAGATATATGGCTTACAAATGTTTTTTCCCATTTTGTAGGTTGTCTTTTCACTTCCTTGATAGTGTCTTGATGCAGAAAAATTTTTAATTTGGATCAAATACAATCCATTTACATTTTTGGTATATCTAGGCATCCATTTCCTAATCTAAGTCTATGAAGGATTAACTCTATATTTTCTTCTAAGAATGTTATAGTTTTATGTCTTATATTTAGTTCTTTGATCCACTTTGAGTTTATTTTTGTAGGTGGAGTGAGGCAGGTGTTCTTAGCCAGTTGTCCTAGCACCATTTGTTCAAAGGCTGTCCTTCCCCCTCTTAATGCTCTTGGTGCTCTTGCTAAAAGTCATTTGAACCTACATCCATGGGTTTATTAATAGATAGAATTCTATTCCATTAATCTATTTGTTTATCATTATTTTTCAAGATTGTTTTAGCTATATGGGGATCCCTTGCAATAACAATGCATTTTAATGTTAGTTTTTCATTTCTGCAATAAAAGTTTGCTGGAATTTTGATAGTGATTTCATTGAATTTGTGTACTCTTTGCCTTGTCTTGTTTCTTTTGCCCAGCATAATTATGTTGAGATTTCATCCAAGTTGCATGTAAAAGCAGTTCTTTCTTATTGCTGAGTAGTATTCCCTTACATGGATATGCCACAATCTGTTTATCCATTCATTTGCTCATAGACATTTGCTTTGTTTCTGGGTTTTGGCTATTAAAAAATGAAACTGCTATGAACATTTATTTACAAGTCTTTATATGGAGATTTACTTTCATCTTTCTTGGATAAATGCCTAAAGGTGGTGTGGCTGGGTCTCAGGGTAGGTTTAACTTTAAACTGTTTTCTAATGTGGTTGTAACATTTTATATTTCCAATTTTATAGAATAAAAGTTCCAGTTGCTTCATATCCTTGCAAACACTTTGTATATTCAGTAATGTTAATTTGACATGTTCTAAATGATATTACATTGTGGTTTTAATTTGTATTTCTCTAATAATTTGTGACTAAGCATCTTTTCATGTGTTTGTCACCTGTCTGTATTTTGGGGAAGGGCCTACTCAAATATTCTGCAAATTAAATTTTTTCCCTTATAATTACATCTTGAGAGTTCTTTATATATTCTGAAAATATTTTATTAGATATGTGATTTGCAAATATTTTTTTCCCACTCTGTGGCTCATTTTTATTTCTTAACTGTATTTTGAAGAGTAGAAGTTCTGAATGAGGCCTAATTTATTTTCATTCATGCTTTTGATGTATCTAAAAAATCTTGCCTAGTCCAAGATTATGAATACTTCCTCCTATCTTCTAGAAATCATATTTTTAAGTTTTACATTGAGGTCTATGATACATTTTGAATTAATTTTTCTTCAGGGGTGAAGTATAGATTGAAGCTCTTTTCTCTCTTTTTGTAAACATATCCAATTTTTAAAGCATCATTTGTTGAAAAGCCTATTGTTTCTCTAATGAATTATCTTTGCATCTGTGTTGAAAATCAATTAACCATTTAGGTGTGAATTTAGCCCTGCACTCTCTACTAGGCCTCACTGATCTATTTGTTTACCTTCATGCCAATATCAGACTTACTGCACTTTTTTAGTAGGTCTTTAAATTGGATTGTTGTAGTCCTTTTACTATGTTCTTCTTTTTCAGTTTCTTTGGCTGTTTTGGTCCTTTGTTTAATAAACTTCCTAGGAATAAAATTTAAATTTTTGTTTAGTGAATTCCTATGAATTTCAGAATTCCTTTGATTTAGAGTGAACTTGTCTTTTTCCAAAAAAAAAATCTTCCTGATATCTCTCTAAATTTATTTACACCTTTTCTAATTTCTTTCAGTAGTGTTTTGAGGTTTTCAGTTTAGAAGTCTCTTATGCTTTGTTAAATTTATCTCCAAGTATTTCACATATTCTAATACTACAAATGTGGTAATTTAAAAAATGTTTTCAATATATGATTATTTGCTGCCAATATAAAAAAATGCCACTGATTTATATATGTTCACCACCTATCCTGCAAACTTTCTAAATTCACTTATTAGTTTTAGAAGCTTTTTCCTAGACCCTATAGAATTTTATTCCTAGAGATTCATGTCACCTGTGAATGGATTTTATGTTTCCTTTTCAAGTCTTGATGTCTTTTAGGTATTCACATGTGTATGAATTTGTTCACTTGTTTATGTAACCTTATTGCATTGCTAAGTAGAAGTGGTGAGAGTAGACATACTTGCCTTATTTCAGATGTTAGCCTCAAACATTCAGTTTGGGGGAACTGTATCCTGCATTGTAGGGTGGCTACCAGCATCTCTGTCCTCTATTCACTAAATGCCAGTAGTCCCCCAGCCAAGTTATGACAATGAAACAATGAATCCAGAAATGGCCTAATGTCCCTTGCTGGGCAAAATAGTCTCTGATTGAGAACCACTGATATAGGGCTATTCAGGTTATGTAGGTCTTTTTGAAGTGAGCTTATATAGTTTGTGTCTTTAGAAGATTTTTTTTCATTTTCATCTAAGTTGTTGAATTTATTGTCATACAGTTGTTCATAATATTTTCTTATTATCCTTTTAATATCTCGATGATGTGTGTTTATGTCAATCAATCCTCTCATTCATAAGATTGGTAATTTTTGTCTTCTTTATTATATTCCTGATCACTCTGGCTAGAGGTCTGGTTCTCAGCAAGTGTCAGTGTTGCCACAGACACCACAGTCTGGGGGCTAGAGGTGCTCACTGTTAATGAGTTGGCTTTGTTTCTAGGCTAGAGCTAGGAACCATATGTTTTAAAAGATAAAACAAATGATCATTTAATTCCAATACTTCAATCCCAATTTAGAAATAGAAAGTTTGAACTGAATTTCATCAATCTTACATCTGTCTCTCTTTTTCCCATGTCAAAAATCTGAATTGTCAGTGACACCAAAATCATTGTAGCTTCATTCTACAATATATGTAAAAGAATCTCAGAATGTTGGTACTATTACTACCAACAAAAATGTGCTTGCAGAAAACAGGTTAGGATTTAAAAAAAATAATTCTTTTTTCCCTTAGAGTATCTCAGCAGGGTTGAGCATGTCAATTGGAATAGTTCTTCTCTGTGTAATACTCTCTCAGCTCAATACACTGTTAGGTACATTTATTTCATTTTGCTTTCAATTTTAGGAACACTTATTCAGTTTAATTTGGTTTTACAGTTATATAAAATGTTATCATGGCTTCAAGATCAAATCAATAAATATTCTGAGAAGCATAGCTTTTATCTCTGTCCCTTACATCCTCCCATAGGTAATATTGAACAATTTTTATGTTGTCTTTCCACCAGAGAATGAACACCCCCCCCCCCACACACATGCATGTATGGAAATATATTTAATCCCCTTTCTCAGTTAAATAGTAGACAAAACTACCCACACCTTTTCTGCCTTGTATGTTTCACTTTCTATTGTATTTACTCTATCCTGGAATTAGCCTACAGTAATATATGGAGATACACCTCATTTCTTTTGATGGCTTCATATAACTCCGTGGTTTCAATTAATCATAATTTTCCAACCAGTTCCCTGTTGATGCACATTTGGGATTGCCAGTCTTCTGTTGTTAAATTTGTGCTTCAGTGAATAGGCTTGTGTGCACCACTTTACATTTTTGCCAGTGTATCTTTCGGATAGATTCCAGAAGTAGTATCTTGTGATCCGAGAGTAAATTTATATACAGTTTCATTCAACGTTAATCAAATTCTTTTCCATAGGTATCAGTATTTTTTAATTCTCTTAACAGTATATGATTGGGCTTGTATTCCCACAGCTTTCATACCAAATAAAAACATGTGATCAAACTGGATATTCCCCAATTCTATCTCAGTGAAGTTTTAATATGCCTTTCTCTTATTTTAAGTAAGGCATCCATCTGAGTTCCATCTAAAAATCAGAACCACTAGGAAACATGTATAATACACAGTGCAATTGTGAGAGTTGGTTAAACAAATTATATATGGCTGTTGTTTCTGTGTGTGTAGCTGGAGCCTACCATCAGGCAGTTTAGAACATAAAGAGCATGATTTAGGGGAAGCAAAGATAAGCAGGAACCTTGGAAGATGAGCCAGAATCCATGCGGTTGGACTGGAAACTGAACTGGTTTACTGTGGCTTTCATGGTGAGGTGGTGAGTTGGCTGAAAGAGAAACTATTTCCCTTTCACAGAGAGGTAAAATGCATCTGACCCAGGAGGGTGAGAAGGCAAAGGCAGAGATCTGGCAGGAGAGGGGTTGCTGCAACCTGACTGTAGACCCACCACTAGGTAAACCAACAGAGTCAGTCCACGTGAGCAGCGGCATCATTTTATATTTCTGGGCACTGATCTTCTGAATATAAAAGGAATATGGCTCCTGTTTGTCTGCTCCTCAAGCCCCCATGTCCCATATTTCTTGGTGCACACTTACCTGGAGCTGTGTAGTTAAGGGAATTTTGGGAAACATAGTTCCACCTTATCTAAGTTTGCACAAGACAAATCCCCAAAGTGAAGTTGAGCATTTTTCTGTACATTTTACCCATGAACTTTTACTCTTGCCTGTAAACCACTGAAAAAAATAAAGCTTTTGCTTTTTCCTCTCTGTTATGAAAGCTCTGAATATATTCAGGATAATAATGCTTTATTTGTCTGTGATATAAGCTGCAGTGCCTACTTTTTCAAATAAATGCCTCTCACAAGGGAAACAAAGAAGCCAGCTCCTTAGTTTCCCCCAAAAGAACAACCAAAACTGTATTTGTCTCTTATCTTAATTATTAGAGAAGCATCAAGATTTTCTCCATGAAGAGGGGTAATGACTAACTTGTTTCTAAAGAGCTGATCATGAATGGACAGCAGTGTATCTACTTCTAAGATAGGACTGGGGTGGTGATAGGATGTCATTTCTTGTTATCTTAAATGGATAACATAATAGTCATTTGCTGAAAAAAATCTTTCTCCCTGTGACTATTTCATTCAACAATGTCTTGTAGAAATCCTTTGGGGTGAGTTGGTTTGGCTCTAATTCATTCTTCATCATGGCTGTGTAATACTTTTATGATACAAAGGACCATAATTAATTTAACTGTTTCTATTAAAGTGCCGCTATGTGTGTGTTTATGTATATAAACATATTGGTGTTTTGCTTTCTCTAGAAGAGATAACTAAGAAGTGAGATGTCTAGGTCAAACAGCATATTTTTACTTTTCACAGATTTTTCTTGGTTGCTTTTCCAAAAAGTCTACATAATTTATATTTCAACCTGAAAAAAGTATGAGAGCATGGTCCCCTCTATGTATTCACCAGCAGTAAATGTTAACTTTTTAAAAATAAAATTTCTCAATCTGATGAGTGTAAGTTATTTCACTTACTTTAAGTAACATTTTCTTGTTCTTTAATGAGTTTATACATCTCTTTATAAAATCACCACGTGGATTCACTCTTCTGTGACCTGCTAGTTATTTTCTTTGCCAAGTGCCCTTAGTTGTTTTGTTTTTTGCTTGTCAGTTTGTAAAAGCTTTTTTGCATTACATAGACATTAATTCTTTATCTGTCACTTGCATTGAAATATTTTTTCGACTCTATCATTTGTATACTGATATATATTTATGAATAAAAATGTTTCCAGCTTTTGAAATAGTAAAAAAACCCCTATAATTTCTTTTATGGTGTCTAGGTTTCTTGCCTTTGTTAAGTGTTCCACCCATCCATAAACTGTACAGGCAGGCTTCTGGATTTTCTTCTCAGGTTTTTGTTATTATAGTGGTAGTTGTTTCTGTTTCTGTACTTAATCTTTAACTCACTGGAAATTCGTATTTTGTATATGGCATAAAATGGGGAGGCCAATATATTTTCCTTCTAATGACTAACTAGCTCTTCCATTGTGACTTATTAAATAAAACTTCCTATTTCTGTTTAATTTTTATGACCACAATATGAGATAGATGCTATTGCTTTTTTCCTTTATTAGTGAGGAAGCTGATAGATTAAGTAACTTTTCCAAAATCACCCAGCTAATAAATAATGCAGCCGTGATTAATTAGAGCCAGATCATCAGCCAGAACATCAGCCAGAGAGTCAGGCTCCAAGATCTGGTGCTTTTAATACTCTACTGTAACCTCCTCCATGCCACTGCACTGTCTCTCAGGCGAAGGACAAAGAATGCAAAAATAAAAAAAAATCTATGCTGTGTGTACAGATCAGTCTGGGAAATTCTGGTTGAAACCAAAGCAACAGGTTTCTTCACTGTGGCAAATATTCAGTCTTTAAGGTCGCCCTATTCTCTCCAGCCCCAATTTGTGTCCTACACATTACATTTGTGTAGGTGTTAATTTTTATGGAAAAAAGATCACAGGTTCAGTATTTTGAAATGAAGCTTTTGTGGCTTATCCAAATCATGCAGGGAGAAGAGAGCGGTGCAGTCATCTGCCGGAAGTTGAGTCAGTGCACCCCTCAATCCTTAGAAAATCAGTTTTACAGTTTACTTTTATACATGAGTACAAGCCTCTCACCTGAGCTCATCCGTATCAGTATCAGGATCGGGATCAATACTTGAATCCCTTTTAGGACTTCCTTATAGTCAGGATGGGGTGGGAGGGACAGCTGCTGATACACACACAAAAAGATCAAAGGCTATTTGAGAGGAAAAATAGATGGCACACATTTGGAAAAAGCAAAAACATGCATACACATTTGGAAAATGTCACATAGACATTTGAACACCAAAGCAGTCACGGTATTTGTTCTTAATTAAACAGAGGAGACAGACATTGAAGATAAACACAGGCTGAGTAACCAAATAATTTATCATGTAAACCTTGGGGAATAGAAAGAATCACTGTTAATAATTATGCCAGGATCGCAGGGCAAACCCCAAATTACCCTAAATAGGGGCCATGGTATTTGTTTAAGAGAGATGAACTTTCAAAATACATGAAGTGTTGTTCTGCAAATGGTGGTGGAAGTCCTGATTCCCTAGTGTGAATTCAAGCTAGTGTAGGGCAGTCATGAATTTAGGGCTGTGATGTATATGCTTTCCCTTTTGGAGATGCACCTTGCGCAGTACAGTTTAAGCTTTACTATATAAATTCATTGAAAAAACTGAAAATAAAATCTATCAGTTAAGGTCTATTATTGCTTTCATTTTATAGAGGCTTAGAAAGGTTAAGTAACTTTCCTTATAACACAGTTTCAAAGTGGTAGCAGGAGGTTTTGAACCATATAATCAGACTCCAGAGTCATTGATATTAACCATTATTCAATACCCAAGAGTTACTCTAATATTATTCTCTTTCTCCCCTCCCCCACCTCTTTTAAGTATTATGTAATTAAGATAATATTTTCTATAGTTAAGTAATTTTCAAGACTAATTTTTTTTATATAAAATTTTTGCCTGATTCACTGACATACAACCTAATATCCTGAAAAATCCTATTCTATGTGTTGGATAATCACATAGAACCTTAGGAATTATGTAACGATTTTGATTTTGATTTTAGGAACAATGAGTAGCCACTGAAGTAACTTAGGCAGGGAAGTGGCATAATCAAATTCATATTTTAAAGAACCTTTCATTTGTGTTGTTTTGAGTAATGGAGTTTGGTGGGCAAGAGTAGGAAGTAGGGAGATAAGGTAGATGCTATTAGAGTGATCTAGGTGAACTAGTCATTAGCTTGGACTAGAGAGACAGTGGAGGCCCTGGAAAGATTTAACATAAAAATGTTAGAGGTAGGAGAGATTCAAGATGGCGGCATGAGAGGTGAGACAGAGAACTCCTCCCCAAACCACAGATAATGTGAAAATATAGTTAATATAACTAACCCTAAAACAGCAACAGGAAAGAAGGCTGCACCAGACTGCATACAGACCTCACGAACAGAGCAGACCTCACAAAACAGGGTAACATACGAAAGCCTTGATACGGCAGGACCCAAGCCTTTCCCCCACCTCAGCTCACTGGTGCGAGGAAGAGAAACGGAGTGAGGAGGGGGTAGAAGCCTAGGACTGCTGAACACCTAGCCCTGGAGATCTGCTTTACAAGCAGAAATCTACATTATGTGGTGTTTGGGAGGATGAGGAGCTGGGACAGGCAGAGAGCTTGAGAGACAGATTCTGGCCATTTGTGGAGGATGGGATCCACACCCAGCTGCTCTGGGACAAGGGAAAGGCAGGCAGTCTGACAGGCTTCCTAGCAGCGAGAGGGCTGCTGAAGGGGCAGGGTTTGCATGGAGCTTGCTGCGTGGGAAAAGGGATAGGGGGACAAGGTTACCTGGGCATGCTCTGCCCAGCAGATTGGGAACTTTGGAGAGCTTCAGGCGCTCCATACCCCTGGCTGGCTACTCAGCTCCGAGGCCCCCCACTGTGATACGCAGCCTGCTGACAGCACCGACTTGCAAACCAGCAGTCACTGCTCTGGCATCAGGCCAGACAGAGAGAGGCCCGACCTAGAACAGATAGAGACGCCAAGCACAGAGGCTTACACCTGTGTACTCAGCCCACTGGCTCTGATACGGGAGACAGGAAGGGCAGACGGGAATCTGGAAACAGATCTTTCCTCCCCTCAGGCACCAGTTCCACTCCCCTACAACCCCCAACCTCACTCTAAGGGCTGAGCAGTGCCAGAGACTGAAGCCTATTGGCAATAGAGAGCACCACACAGAAATGTCAAACGTCAAAAGACCAAATATGAAACGTTCAGACCAAAATCTCACAAACCCCAGAAAAAGGGCTAAATGAAACTGAACTCACCAATCTTCCTGAAAGAGAGTTCAAAATAAAAATCATACCCATGCTTATGGAGGTACAGAAAAATATTCAAGAACTCAGGAACGAATTTAAGATGGAGATTCAATCATTAAGAAATTCCATATCTGAAATGAAACATACAATGGAGGGATTTAAAAGCAGATTAGATGTAGTAGAAGAGACAGTAAATGGAATAGAAATTAGAGAAGAGGAATACAAAGAAGCTGAGGCACAGAGAGAAAAAGAATCTCTAAGAATGAAAGAATATTGAGAGAACTGTGTAACCAATCCAAATGGAACAATATTCACATAATAGGGGTACCAGAAGAAGAAGAAGAGAGAAAAAGGGATAGAAAGTTTCATTGAGGAGGTAATTGCTGAAAACCTCCCCAATCTGGGGAAGGAGATAGTCTCTCAAGCCATGGAGATGCACAGATCTCCCAACATAAGGGACCTAAGGAAGACAATATCAAGACATATATAATTAAAATGGCAAAGATCAAGGATAAAGACAGACTTTTAAAAGCAGCTAGAGAGAGAAAAAAGATCACATACAAAGGAAAACCCATCAGGCCATTATCAGATTTCTCAACAGAAACCTTACAGGCCAGAAGGGAGTGACATGATATATTTAATGCAGTGAAGCAGAAGGGCCTCGAACCAAGAATACTCTACCCAGCAAGGTTATCATTTAAAGTTGAAGGAGGTATTAAACAATTTTCAGATAAGCAAAAGCTGAGAGAATTTACCTCCCACAAACCACCTCTACAGTGCATTTTGGAGGGACTCCTACAGATGGAAGTATTCCTAAGGCTAAAAAGATGTCACCCTAGGGAAGACAAAGAGTACAGAATATGATTCATAACATACAAAGAATGGAGGAGGAAGAAACAGAAGGGAAAAAAAAGAACATTTAGGTTGTGTTTGTAATAGTATACAAAATAAGTTAAATTAGACTGTTAGATAGAAAGGGAATTGCCCTTGAACCTTTGGTAACCACAAACTTAAGCCTGCAATGGCGATAAGTACATACCTATTGATAATCACCCTAAATGTAAATGGTCTGAATGCACCAACAAAAAACATAGAGTCACTGAATGGATAAAAAAAACAAGACCCATCTATATGCTGCCTACAAGAGACTCACTTCAAACCCAAAGACATACACAGACTGAAAGTAAAGGGATGGAAAAAGATATTTCATGCAACTAATAGTGAGAAAAAAACAGGAGTTGCAGTACTTGTATCAGACAAAATAGACTTCAAAACAAAGAAAGTCACAAGAGACAAAGAAGGACATTGCATAATGATAAAGAGGTCAGTCCAATGAGAGGATATAACTATTATAAATATCTATGCACCCAACACAGGATCACCTACATATGTGAAACAAATACAAATAGAATTAAAGGGGGGAAATAGAATGCAATGCATCCATTTTAGGAGACTTCAACACACCACTCACTCCAAAGGACAGATCAACCAGACAGAAAATAAGTAAAGAGACAGAGGCACTGAACAACATATTAGAACAAATGGACCTAATGGACATCTACAGAACACTCCATCCAAAAGCAACAGGATACACATTATTCTCAAGTGCACATGGAACATTTTCAAGAATAGATCATATACTAGGCCACAAAAAGAACCTCAGTAAATTCAAAAAGACTGAAATTGTACCAACAAGCTTCTCAGATCACAAAGGTATGAAACTAGAAATAAATTACTCAAAGAAAATGAAAAAGCCCACAAACACATGGAAACTACAAGACACTCATGAGAGAAATTAAAGAAGATACCAATAAATAGAAACACATCCTGTACTCATGGATAGGAAGAATTAATATTGTCAAAATGGCCATCCTGCCTAAAGCAATCTACAGATTCAATGCAATCCCTATCAAAATACCAACAGCATTCTTCAATGAACTAGAACAAATCATTCTAAAATTCATATGGAACCATAAAAGACCCTGAATAGCCAAAGCAATCATGAGAAGAAGGAATAAAGTGTGTGTGGGGGGGGCGGGGGGGATTACACTCCCTGACTTCAAGCTCTACTACAAAGCCACAGTAATCAAAACAATTTGGTACTGGCACAAGAACAGACCCATAGACCTATGGAACAGACTAGAGAGCCCAGATATAAACCCAAGCATATATGGTCAATTAATATATGATAAAGGAGCCATGGACATACAATGGGGAAATGACAGCCTCTTCAACAACTGGTGTTGGCAAAACTGGACAGCTACATGCAAGAGAATGGAACTGGATTATTGTCTAACCCCAAACACAAAAGTAAACTCAAAATGGATCAAATACCTGAATGTAAGTCATGAAACCTTAAAACTCTTAGAAGACAACATAGGCAAAAATCTCTAGGACATAAATATGAGCAACTTCTTCATGAACATATCTCCCCGGGCAAGGGAAACAAAAGCCAAAATGAGCAAGTGGGACTATATCAAACTAAAAAGCTTCTGTACAGCAAAGGACACCATCAATAGAACAAAAAGACATCGTACAGTATGGGAGAATATATTCATAAAAGACATATCCAATAAGGGGTTGATATCCAAATTATATAAAGAGCTCACACACCTCAACGACCAAAAAGCAAATAAGCCAATTAAAAAATGGGCAGAGGAACTGAGCAGACACTTCTCCAAAGAAGAAATTCAGATGGCCAACAGGCACATGAAAAGATGCTCCACATGGCTAATTCATCAGAGAAAGTGCAGATTAAAACCACAATGAGATATCACCTCACACCAGTGAGGATGGCCAACATCTAAAACACAAACAACAACAAATGTTGGCGAGAATGTGGAGAAAAGGGAACCCTCCTACACTGCTGGTGGGAATGCAAATTAGTTCAACCATTGTGGAAAGCAGTATGGAGGTTCCTCAAAAAACTCAAAATAGAAATACCATTTGACCCAGGAATTCCACTCCTAGGAATTTACCCTAAGAATGCAGCAGCCCAGTTTGAAAAAGACATATGCACCCCTATGTTTATCGCATCACTATTTACAGTAGCCAAGAAATGGAAGCAACCTAACTGTCCATCAGTAGATGAATGGATAAAGAAGAGGTGGTACGTATACACAATGGAATATTATTCAGCCATAAGAAGAAAACAAATCCTACCATTTGCAACAACATGGTTGGAGCTAGAGGGTATTATGCTCAGTGAAATAAGCCAAGCCGAAAAAGACAAGTATCAAATGATTTCACTCATCTGTGGTGTATAAGAACAAAGAAAAAACTGAAGGAACAAAACAGCAGCAGACTTACAGAACCCAAGAATGGACTAACAGTTACCAAAGTGAAAGGAACTGGGGAAGATGGGTGGGAAGGGAGGGAGAAGGGGGAAAAAGCGGTATTAGGATTAGCCCCCATAATGTAGCAGGGGGTGGGGATACGGGGAAGGCAGTATAACACAGAGAAGACAAGTAGTGATTCTATAGCATCTCACTAGGCTGATGGACAGTGACTGTAATGGAGTATGAGGTGGGGACTTGATAATAGGGGGAGTCTAGTAACCATACTATTGCTCATGTAACTGTACATTAGTAGTAGCAAAAAAAAATGTTAGAGGTAGAATGGATAGGCCTTGGTATTGTCTGATTGGATGAAAGGTGGAGGAGCAGCAGGTGGCAAGGATGACACCCGGGTTTCAGGTGAAGGCTGCATGGACGGGGAAACAGATGGTAGAGACTAGCAACACTGGAGGAAGATCTGGTTTGTGGAGGGAAATCTTGAATTTTAGACGTATTGACTCAGAAGTGACTTTGAAATAGAGAAGTGGACATGTTTAGTTGGTGGTTGTTCTGCAGCTCAGGAGACAGTGTTTAGCTGGCGATATAGATAAAGGAGTAATTGAAATTTAGACAGTAATTGTTGGTAATCAAAGACTTGCACGAAAGGGGAAAGAATATATAGAGAAAACACACAAGGAACTCCAACCTTTGGTGTTATTTGAGGAGTTTACCTTGCAGAGCCGAGAGCAAATGAGTGAGAGACGCAGGAGGAAAACTAAGAGGTAAGAATACTGAAAGCAGATAAAATTTCAAGAAGAGGAGGATTGTTAACATTGCTGAATGCTCCTGAGAGATCAATTAAGAAATTAAATGGTGTTATTCGGATTGAGCAACATGAGGTTATGTTCTCAGCAAGCATCATTTCAGGGGAGGTTGGGATGGGCTCCAGATTAGAGGAGTCAAAGGATGAGTAAGAGATGAGGAAACTGAAATAACAAAGCTAGAGATCACTGTGGGTAAGTGTACCAGAGGAAGAGATGCTTCAGAATGGGATGCAGAGTGCGGAGCGGGGTGGAAGAGGGCTGTGGTGGAGCACACAGGAATCTTATGGACTTCAGGACAGGAACTGCCAAAGAATGGACTATGACCTTTCTTGAAATTGGCTTGGTTTTACTCTTCCTCAGGACAAAGCCAAGCAACCCCTTACCCCACCAATGGTTCTGATGGTCAGAATCAATCAAAAGTCTCCAAGGACAGTCTACACGGTAGTCATGACTTGGGATCAAGCCTACTTGTTAAACCTCTACATGTTGTCTCTGATCTTTCTCCAGACCACATTTGCCTACTCATGATTTACCTTGTTCCCTTGTAATAGAAGACTGTCATGACTGCTCAGACTCTGCCTGTGTCTGGAATCTTTCAGAGCTTTTAGTTTTTGCTTTTGAAACTGCTCTGTCCCTCAGTTTACCATTTCACAACCCCCAGCTGAACACTCATAGACCTGACCAATCTTTGCAAACCAGGCATCTCCGTTCAGACAGTCTTCAGGTGGTTCTTACACCCCCCCCTAGTCCAAGGGTCATTGGTACAACACAGAGTTTTGGTAAGTTCTTTGGGAAGAAAGTGTGGGTTCTCAGATATTGTAAAACTCTATCTCTTTTAAGAAATGCTTCTGTGAATTCTGATGGGCTTTATCACTGGGTATGAGAATGGTGGAGAAGTGCCAAGGCAACCATTTATAAACATAGGAACTTCTTCCCTGACAGTTTGTATAGCGTTAATCTTCTAAAAGTAGTTCTAACTCCTGAAATTAGGATCAAAAAATAATTCAGTCTTCTAAGACAACTGTGAAGTCTCTAGACCAAGTTTTGCCTTTATGTATTCATAACTTATTTCTCAAAACAATCTAGTCTTAGCTTTATTTTGAGGAGCACGATCAAACATGCACTGGTTTCATATTTGTTTGCTTACTGATTCATTTACTTATTTTTTGTCTTTAAATTTGCTCTGGAGAAGCATTAATTGTTGTCCAATAAATAATTCGTGCCTCATTCTGCAACACAGCACTTAAAGTTTCCCATCTGACAAGTAAACCCCATCGTAAATCACACCTGCAACTGGTACATCCTTGTCACTTTGATGGGGAGCTCATGTTTAAGCCATTGGGAATTTTTGGTTTCTTTTTTTTCTTTTTTGCTTTGCCCATAGTTTCTTAACACATATAGCCACACGAGTCTGTTATTGTAATTGAATTTCAGCTGCTCCAGGGTATGAAAACTCTATCCTTTCCCAAGACCCTTCACCATGAATTTTCACGTATGCACTGGAGTCTTAACTTTAATACATAAAGTGTCAATCCCACACGTCACATATTTTAAGAATATGTACAGCAGTTTTCACTTGCCATAATTTTAAAAAGGTGAAAATTTAATTTTACTTTTATGTAAATTATTCATTTATTTACGAATTACCAATCATACCCTCTTGCTCCAATTTCAAGTATTTCAAGAACTGAGCAGAATGCAATATTAGAACATACAAGGCAAGGCAAAACTAGATGAACAAACACAAGTTTATTAATTTATTTTTATTTATTGGACTATAGTTGATATACAACATTATATTGGTTTCAGATGTACAATGTATTTGACTGGATAATTATATATGTTACTAAATGCTCTCTATGATAAGTGTATTTACCCCCTGCTACCATACCATGATTTTAGAATATTACTGATTATATTCTCTATGCTGTATGTCCATTCCTATGACTAATTTATTTTATAATTTGAAGTTTGTATCTCATCATCCCCTTGATCTATTTTGCCATCCTTCCATCTCTCTCCCCTATGGTAAGCAATCTACTGCTAGTATTTATGCATCTTTTTCTGTTTGTTACAAATACAATTTTAAAAAGCCAGTGAACATAAATGCTTCAGAGACCCATTGGACATTGATGTTAGAGTGTGAGTAGCACGCAGATTGAATAAATCCCTGGGGGTCAGGCGACAGCAAAAAAAAAAGTGTGTTGTATTATACAACTTTCATTATCAAAGGAAGTATACACATTTGCAAATGGGGTGAACCTTCTCTTAGCATTGGCTTGCAGGTAGAATTTATTATGTGGATTCTTATAAGCAAGACATTTGGTAATACAGTAGACCAAATTTTAAAATATAATTTTCTAAATATTTGGAAACTTTTTCAAGTGAAAGTTTGTCATATGCATGTCTTTAAAATCCAGGTGGGGATGGTATTAGTAGGGGTTGGGATAAGGATAATGGTGAACATTAACTTTATTCAGAGAAACTATTGCTGTAGAAATCTAAGAAAATATAGGACATTCATGACATTTCCTGAGGCTAATTTGTGTTCTATGAGATGCTGTTTCAGCGAGAAGCCTACCAACAAGCATTTAACATGTGCAAGTATATTCTAGAATACACATGGGCCTTAAGTCAAATGAGAAGTCCTGGAACAAAGAAACTTCACAGATTTTGCTTAACCTACTGTTTTCCAAACTTCCTGATTGATGAAACATTCTTTCAAAGTATTAATTATTTCTATTAAGATATTTTGACTCTAGGTTGCTTTTTATGAACCTAGGGAGATGAATAATTAGCCACATATAATTGACTTTAAGAACCACACCATTTAACTTACAATCTTCTGAGAAAATTAAAAATTTTCACTTGTATTCTTTCCAGAAGGAAATTAGCCCAATCATGGAGAGTCATGGGGGTACATTTAGAAAAGACATGACTTACTTGAACATAGCAATACAGCTTTGGTTTGGATTGAAAATATGATTTCCCCTTTTGCTAGCTGTGGAGATTTGAGAAGATTTCTTAACTTGTCTGAATCTTGATGTCTTGGAGGTAAAGTGGAGATGATACCACCTGTCTCTCCTTGGACTGTCAAGGGAACACAATGAGGCAAAGCTGAACCTAAAATTATTTAGATTACAAACAAGAGGTAGTGGGAATGCCATGACTGTTAGCTCTATTTCCTTCTTCATTTGGCTAAATTTTCTGAGATTTTTCTCAATAAAATAGGAATGGGATAATAATAACCTGGAAAAATTATGGATTATTGATTATTTTATTTCACCTTAACAATATTTTTCCAAATGCTCATGGTTACAAATTCAACACAATCCCTACTGAAAATCCCAGGTGGATTCTTTGCAGAAATTGACAACCTGATTCTAAATTCATATGGAAATTCAAGGGGCCCAGAATAGCCAAAATAATTTCAAAAAAGAAAAACAGAGTTGGAGGATTTGTAGTCCCCTACTTCAGACCTTTTTACAAAGATGTCAGAGTAATTAAAACTGTAGGTTCTGACATAAGGGTAGACATATAGATCAATGAAATAGCATTGAGAGTCCAGAAATAAGCCCATACATTTATTACCAATTGATTTTTGATTTTGATAGAATGCCAAGATCAACAAATGATGTTTGGACAACTGGTTATGTGTGCAAAAGAATGAAATTGGACTCCTTCTTCACACTACTTCCAAAAATTAACTCAACATGAATCAAAGACTTAAATGTAAGAGTTAATATTATTATATACTTAGAAAGAAAAATAGGAGTAAATATTTACAATCTTGCCTTGTTCTTAAATATGATCCCCACAGTACAAGCAACAAGAGCAAGAAAAATAGTAAATTGTACTTGATCAAAATTTTGGACTTTTGACATTGAAGGACACTATCAAGATGTGGAAAGATAACCCACAGATTTGGGGAAAATGTTAGCAAATCATGTATTTGATAAGGGTCTAATATCCAGAATATATAAAGAATTTTAAGCTCAAAAATAAAAAAACAAATCATGCAATTAAAAAATGAGCACAGGATCTGGATAGATATTTCTCCAAAGGAAATATAAAAATGGCCAATAAGCACATGCAAATATGGTCAGTGTCATAGCCATCAGGGAGACCACAAATCAGAACTACCTTGAGATACCACTTTGCAGCTACCAAGATTGTTATAATAAAAAAGACAGATAATAACAGCTGTTGGAAAGGATGTGGAGGAGTTGGGACCCTCACACATTCTTGGTGGAGATATAAAATGATGCAGCCCCTTAGGAAGAAAGTCTGGAGGTTCCTCAACAGGTTAAACATACAGTTACCATTTCACTCAGTAATTTGCCTCCTAAGTATATACCCAAGAGAAATGGAAACATATGTAAAAACTTACATACAATGTTCTGAGAAGTATTATACATACTAGCCAAAAAAGGGAAACATCCCAAATGTTTATCAACTGATAAATGGAAAAACAAAATGTAGTATAGCCACACAATGGAATATTATTCAGCCATAAAAAAGGGTGAAGTGCTGACACACACACTCCAACATGGATGGACCTTGAAAACATGTTAAATGAGAAAAGCCAGTCACAAAAATCCCATATCATGATTTCATTTATATGAAATGTCCAGAATAGGCAAATCTATAGAGACAGAAAGTAGATTAGAGATTGCCCAGGGACACATGCTGGGGTAGGGGGTCTTTGGAGTGGCTGTGACTGGGTATGGGATTTCTCTTTGTGGTGATGAAAATATTCTAAACTGTATTGTGGTTTCAGTAACACAATTCTGTGAATATACTAAAATCATGGCATTGTATACTTTTGGTATGTGCACTTCATGGTATGTGAATTCTATCTCAGTAACATTACTTATTTATTTGAAAAGCTCATGTTCCTCTTTGATACAGTGGGCCAGGTGGCATAGGTGGGAAGGGTATGGGGAAACAGAATCACTTCCCAGGAGTGGGGAGACCTGGGTTGTTTCTGTTATAATCTTGCCATGAACTCAGTATGATACTAAGCAGATCACTTCTCTTTTCTTTGCCTCATCTGTTAACAAACATGTAAAATGAGAAGGTCATGCCAGCTGACCTCAAGTTTTTTTTACCAAAAATTTTCTTTTACCAAAAATTGCTCATTTTGTAGCTTGTGGGGCAGTGGACCTGTTTCCTTCTTCTGCCTTGATTTCCCAGTTGATTGTTGAAGTGAGCTAGAGATAGAGACAGACATTGCCTCAGCAAAATGTGTTTGGCTTGCTTTGCCATATGCTTTGTCATCCCTGGCACTCCAATGGTTTTATGTAACTATGTGCTGTCTTTTGCATTATACCAAAATAGACCCTGTATCATTGTGTCATGGAAGAAAACACTGCTTCATGCCCTAGTCTTACTGCAAGCTTGCATAAAGCTCCCAGATGATGCCGTCTCTTCTTCTGGTCTAATCATCTCTAACTGCTGAATTTTGGAAATAGGGGAAGGGTCACAAGTTTCCTCCCTCTCGGCCCTTGGATGGCTGCCTCACTCTGGAAGTTTCTGTCTGAGGTATTTCATGATTAATCTCTGCTCTTTTATCCCACACAGAAGAGGGCCACTTTGCTCTAGACTGTTGTTCCATTTGCTCATACCCATTTCCTGCCAAAGTAACTATTTCCCCCCAAAGAAAATAAAAGATGTTCTGAGTTGTTCATTAATTTCTGCATGTGGAATGAATGAAGAATTGACGTGAGGAACCCAGCAGTAATGAGGTGATGACCAAAATGAGATGGGATGACCTGAAAGCCATCCCTGGTGATGAACAATTAATTATTAAAAATTGGCATCCAAGTACCTTATGTTACTAAATCAGTCAGCTTGAGCTTAGAGTCTCATTAAAATGATTGAGTTTAAAGCCAATTTATTAGAAATGGATTACTCTTTTCCATTTAAAGCATATAGCAGTTTCTCATAAGAGAGAATGAAGATTTGTATAATCATATCTCCAGATTGTAAATATATGTCCATTAGTAGATTACTTACAGCAAATTTACATATATACATGGCTGTATCTTTCCTTTTCATTTCTGAAAGGGCAGACTAGCTTGCCTGTGCTCAATGCTAAGCTTATTAATAGCATACAGTGTTTTCCACCAAGATGTTCTTTCTTATCTATCAGAAAAGAACAGTTTGTAAGGACAATGCAACTTTCTTCAAAGAGTTGAAGATAAGATGCCCTGAAATGAAAAAATAATGACTAAATAATTATCTCACACTTGGCCAAGAAACAGAATGATATCCTTTGAGGAAAGAAAAGAAAGAAAAATTAGTATACATGAATTTGAGAACTACATATGTGGTTCAGCAAAAGGCTTGGACCTGAAAAATATCTGGAGTCAGAATAGTTCTGATTCTTGATGATAATTTATTCTCCTGGCTTTGCATCTTTCTGTCTTTTTTTCCCCCTTGCCTAGTATTTTTCTTGATTTAGTGCCTTTGTGAAAAGTTTCCTCCTTTTTGATATTCCTTTTAATTCACATAGAATACCGTAGTTGCCATAACAGTTGTCAGTAGAAAAAGACAGTGTTTATAAGGCAAATAACTGCAACAAATATGCCTCTGTACATGAAAACAATAGAGGAGCCAGTGCCCATGGTTTCTGGAAATTACCTCTGTTCTTTTTTGAACAGGAGCTCTGCTCTTCCACCAAGAGCCAAGGTCAAATGTTACCCTATTCTAAAATCATGAGGGAGTGGGTTTGGGACTCTTAGGCATACACACCCCAGGCTTATTTTCAGGCTTACATTTTACATATTCACAAATGCAATATTTAGTATTGGATGGCATTTGGGGGTAATACAGGTGTGTTTGAGACCTCCTCCAAAGGATTTAAGCTTGAAGATGTCAGACAGTCCTCTCTGAAAAAATGTGAGCTCCATGAAGGCAGGGATTTTTGTCTGTTTTGGTCACAGTGGTGTTTTTTGTGCCTAGGGTGTTACCTGGCACATAGCAGGCACTCAGCATGTATTTCCTAAGGGAAAAGAGCAGGTTAGGGCATTGGTCCAGAGACAAAATCCTGAGATATTTATTTTAAAGTCTCTTGGCAATGAGTTCTAATTGGTTTGCTTTAATGCAAAACCCTTGTTTTTAGGAAGTGACTTTTTGAACAGGTAATAAAATTTCCACTAAAAATTAGGAAATGTTTCACCCACATCTACTTCTTATTTCAAGTTTTAAAGTCCAGGTGTTCTATTTATTTTTAGAATAGTATAAGAAAAAAGGAAGACCTAATACTGCAAAAATATCAATCCTTCTTAAAGTGATAAAAGTTCTACACAGTCTAATAAAGAATTTGTAGAAATTTACAACCTGATTTTAAAACTTATATAGAAAGTCAATGGATCTACAATAGCCAAAACAATTTTGAAAAAGAACAATGTTGAAGGATTTATACAACATCATTTAAAGACTTATTATAAAGTAATAGACGTCAAGACTGTAGTATTTGCCTAAGGATGGACAGATCTGTGGAACAGAATAGAAAGCCCAGAAATAAAATCAAACTTAATGGTCAATGCATTTTTTGACAAAGGTGCTATACCAAAGCAATTTTTGAGAAAAGGAAATTTTTTTCAACAAGTGATGCAGGAATAATTGGATCTCCACAAAGAGAGGTATGAAAAGGAAAGAGGTTTGACCACTACTTCACAACGATACAAAAATAAACACAGTTGGATCACAGCATGTATGTTAAAACTATACATTTTCTAGAAGAAAGGAAAAAAGAATAAACTTTGTGACCTTGTGGTAGACAAAGATTCTTAGGGCACAGAAAGCGATAACTGTAAAAGAAAAAAATTGAATTTCACTTTCATCAAAACTAAAAATTTTGCTCTGCCAAACACTGTTAAAAGAATGAAAAGACAATTCAGAGTGGGAGAAAATAATTGCAGATCCTATATTTAATGAAGGACTTGTATCCAGAATATATAAAGAATTCCTACAATATGACAATAAAAAGAGAGAAAACCCAACTAAAAATGGGCAAAAGACTTGAACAGACACTTCACAAAAAAATAGCCACTAAGTACAAGGAACATTGCTCAACATCAGTAGTCCTCAGAAGTGCTATTGAAAACTCTATGAGGTGGAGGCCAGGATCAGGTGTAAGAGTAGGTGAAATGGGTGATGGAGGTCAAAACTATAAACTTCTAGTTACAAAATAAATGTCAGGGAATGTAATGTACAGTATGGTAACTATAGTTAACAGTACTGTATTGTATATTTGAAAGTTGTTAAGAGAGTACATCTTAAAAGTTTTCATTACATGCACACAATGTGTAGCTGTGTGGATGTGAATTAGACTTACTGTGGTGATTGTTTTGCAAATAAACACAAATATGGAATCACTGTGTCGTATTATTGAAATTAATATGTCAATTCTATCTCAGTAAAAAATACCCTATGATATAGCACTACAAACCCATTAGAAAAGTTAAAATTAAAATGACTGACAATACCAAATGTTGGTGAGGATGTGGAGCCATGAGACCTCTCATATATTGCCAGTGGGACTTTAAAAAGGTGCAAAGTACACTTTGTAATGCTGTTTCATAGTTTCTTATCAAATTTAATTTATCAAGTTTAATATATATCTACACTGTGATCCAGGTCCTTTTCCCAAGAGAAATAAAACTGGATGTCCACAAAAAGACTTGTACAAGAATATTCAGAGCAGCATTATTTGTAATAGCTCCAAACTATAAACAACCAAAATATCAATCCACAAAAGAATGGATAAACAAATTGTGGCATTAAACTTATTTAATGAAGACTGCTTGGCAATAATAAAAGGTGGACTACTGCTATGAGAACCAACACAGATGAATCTCAAAACCAATAAGCCAGTTAGAAGAAGTCAGACACAAAATGGTACATACTGTTTGGATCTATTTATGAAATTCTAGAGCAGAAGAACTACACTATAAAAAAGTACAAACAGTATTTATCTATGGGTGGTGAATATGAGAGCCTTTTCAGGAGTGATGGAAGCATCATATATCTCCTGTTGTTTACCCAGGTATGTGAATTTGTGAAAACACATTAAACTGTATACTTTAGACCTGTCTCTTTCACTATGTGTAAATTATGCCTTAAGGACAATGAAAAACAATACTTCTAATAAGCGCCCACACTTTATGTTGTAGAAGGTGGATTCTCTTCTTATGTAAAAGAAGATAATGAGTACACAAACCATCATGAATTATTAAAAAGTAATTTTGGGACTCCATAAAAATAACATAATTACTAAAAGATATTAAAAGGAGACTTCAAAATAGAGAAAGGTATAAATAAAAATAACCTATCATCGGACCACCTTTAAAAACATGTTGAGAGTGTTACAATCCACTTCTAAAATATGGAAGGGAAGACCAACTTTTAATGATAATATAATGAAGAAAAACATAAACGTTCCAGTAGCTAAATAATTCAATGTAGGATTGTGCTTGTGTTCCTGGGTTTGTATATTGCCTCCTGAGGCTTTGGAGTTTTCTTCTGTAGAGCAAGGTGTATTGGCTAGGACTAAGAGAGGCTAAAGCCAATAGTTGAATGTCTTCTCTTCCACAATCATACTATAGAATTTATTTTTCAGTAAGAACATGAGAAGGAGAGGTCTTTAGCAAAGTTCAATGGCTATTAGCTAAGATAGAAGTTAAAATAGTCTGGCATTTTCTCCCTTCACGATTAAGTATGTTTTTTTATGCATTCAAATCACTCATACTTTTTCCTAAGTTTTGTTCATATTCAATACTGTGATAGGGACTAATCTGGGAGAAATAGGGAATTCTATATTTGTTAAGAACTTTGAATCTTAGGTTGGATTCCCCAGAGTTGAGGCTTCATATGCAAACACTTGTTTAAGAAGTGCTCACAACGAAAACCCCTAAAGCACTGGGGCAGGGGCAGGGAGGAAGAATAAGAAAGCCCCCAAGGATTCAATTTTAGGCAAAGTCCACTCCAGGAGGGGATTACTTAAGCCTGACCCTCCTGGGGAAATCTGGAGTATAAGCTTCACCTCAGAGTTATCCAGGACTCAAGGCCTGGGAGCTGTTAGCCTTGCAGACTCCTGCTCCTGTCTGTCATTCCCATACTTGGGGACTCCACTCACAGAAGTAGAGTGGCTTGTCTGAGAAAGAGCCAAGGGAATGAACTCTTGGAAGCGAAAATACGTTGGGAGTCAAGGGGTGTCTAAAAACTGTAGAGACGTGAAGCAACCGCTTCATGTCGGAACACCAGCATTGTTATCTGCTACACCCTGTGAGCACTAGAACATTCTCAAGATGTTTTGCCACTGTTGTCTACCTGAATTCTGATCCGTGATATATTTGAATTCATTTCCATCTTGTTATCTCATGTGTTTTATTCACTATGCTTCTTCCTCCCTATGCCTCTTTTCCCCTCTCTTTCTGGATTCTGTTGAATTACTTGAGTGTTTCTCATTCTTTTTTCCCCATTCCGTTGGTTGGAAAGCTGTGCTCTCTGCTCTGTTCTTTCAGTGGTGGCTCTTTGATTTTTGCCATGCATACTTGGACTGAGAGGGTACCAAGTTATAACATCTCTCTCATTCCCCTAAACACACCAGAACCTTAGGCTGCCTCAATTCTTGTCATTCCCTCCCAGCTTTTCTGCCATTTTTGTCTAATAATTTATGGCTTGACATTGTTTTTATTAACCCCTACCATTAGTTATTATTATTGTTGTTACTAATATTTTGCAGTCAGTGCTTATTTAGATTTACCAGTATCTGGATACCAATTTCCTTGCTCACCACTGCTCCTTGCACCTAGCTCAATTTTTCTCATTCAGTTTTCATGGAATTGAAGTACATGTAGTACTTCCCTTAGTAGCCAATTGCTTTCTTCTTTCCACAAATATAGATTATATGTTTCCTCTGTGCCAAAGAGTATTCTAGGCAATACAGGGGAAGAGTCAGAAAAAACTCTCATGAGACAGTTTGGATGTGGTGAACTCTGAGTATTTGTCTGAAATGGGTGGTGGAGGACACGGCACCTAGGCTGACCACATTTTCTCAGTGCATTGAAGATACTGTGTCTCCCAGTAGCTACAGTGGCAGAATCAGTTCTCCTTCTTTATCAGTCTTCTGTCTCTTATCTCTGGTTACTTTTAAGATTTCATTCGTTTGTATTTTTTGCAATTTCACCATTAAACATCTAGGTGGAGAATTACTTTTATTTATTTTCCTCAGCACTTGAAATGCTCTTTCAATGTAAGGATTCATGTCTTTCTCTAATCTGGAAACCTCTTAGGAATTTTCTCTCCAAATACTGTCTTTTTCTCCATTCTGTCTAGTCTGACCTTCTGGAGCTCTTATTAGACACATACTTGTTTCAGTTTGTATGAAACTTAATAAATCTTAGAGCCCAGGCTTGGCATAGACTTGGGTCACACCTTCAAAGGAACATAAGTTCCCAAATGAAAGATTATTTCAACTGTACAAGGGAGCCGTGGAGAGGTGCTGCAGACATCCCTGCTCAGCTGGCCCCCCTGCCTGTGAGTCTCTCATTCAGCTCACTTGCACTCTCATCTATTAGTCTATTCCAAGGCTAGCTGAGTTTTTGACAAAGAATGTCAATCTTCTATTTCTAGTTTGGGACAAATTTGCATTTTGGACTTGACATATTTAAGGCGCCTTGGTTTTATCCCCCTCTAGCTAGTGCTACTTCTGAATGACATAAAACAATGGCACTGCTGACATTTTCCAGCTTCTGGGGTTCATAGCTGTCTTGGGTTCAGCCACTGGTGGGTGTCCAGGCTCCCCTGTCATATAAACAGGACCACCGTGGCCAAGTGGCCCAATATTACACACACATACACACATTCACCTTTTTTTTTTTATTTGAAAGGGGGATAGCAATAAACAAGTTTCTTAGGTTAAAAGAATTAATCATTCTTTTTTTTTTGCTATGTGTTTATATATATGTATGCACATGTTTATATCAATTTTACTTCTATTGTCAAATCCCAAGAAAATCTTCTTTGGATGATTAATTGACTATAAGTTTTAAGTGCAAATGAGAAATTGGTAATCAATTCTCTACTTGGGCAATGACCTCACTAATGACAAAGGCATTTTTTTCATAGTTAAACCTCCTAGAAGGTTATCAGATTAAAACAACAAAAAAGCAAAACGTGAAGAGAGCCCCTCCATTCTCCCCACCCCACCTGGAACTGGGCACGCTGTGTAGATTTGTAAGGTCCCCTAGAAACAGAGGCTTGGACAACCAGCTAAATGCTAAGGCCTTGTAATAGCTCTCTTCCAGAAGGGAGGGGGGTAAGCCCTCATAATGAGGAACTGACTGAATGTTTATGGCTGGGAAATACTGTAACTCTATAATTTGGCTTCTGAAGGCCACATTCTTCTTTGGAACAGAAGCAACAGGTCAATTATCGCGGTTGGTGAGCTTTCCTTTGGGGCGTGAGTCAGGTCCAATTTTGTGTGAAAGAAGGGTTTCCCTTCTGGCAGTGGCTTACTACAATTATGGAATCCTGTCATGGGGCCGCCAGAACAGTATTCTTCAGGGAGATCCCTGGGGATCCCGTGAGGCTACCCACAGGACACTGTCCCATCGCAGCAACCGGTATCTCTTCTCCACCGCTCTCTCTTTGAAGTTCTCTCCCTTTTCCAAGATTCTGGATTCTAAAATCATAAGTCACCCCACTAATAAGCCCATGGCTGTGATTATTTACCCATCCTTAGAATCAAAGACAGTTGGACTTAAGGTACCTTTGCTTATGTGTATTTATTTCTACTTATAGGACTACATCCTCCCTCCCTCTTTCTTTCCTCTTCCTACAATCACTGATAAACCTTTTGGTGAAAGACATCCTGCGGTGTGTTCAGAGCCATTTTTACACTTTCTCTGATGTAATTCTCATGACAACCTGGGGGAAGGAGGAAGATTAGTATCTCCAGAAGGGTAATGTTACTCTTGAGTCTGAGAGACCTATGGGGATTCAAACCATTTCCCACACATACTGCGTATGTGATGTGGACAAATTGTTCCATGTTTTTGAGTCTCTATTTCTACATCTGTAAATTAGCAATGATACCATTTACTTCATAGCATTGCTTTGAAAATTGGAGGAGATCCTTGAAAAAAGTGCCTTGCACATTGCCTCACATATACAAATACTCAGTGCATTATTACTATTATTATCTTTTTAATATTAGTCTGAGTTCAGACATAATGAGGCCAAGCCTCAGTCAGCATTCATCGTCCCCACTCTTATAAGGGACGTGTAGCGCTACCCTCTTCTACAAGGGCAGAGGTGGGCAGGTGGCCCTGGTGTTCCCACTGTGTCTTTTCTTCAAAATGCCTCCATGAAGAAAGGCTCTTCATCTTGTGTTGTGATTGGAAGGGAATTTATTCCTTGAGTTTGTATTCTTCTCTGAGCTTTGTAACTTAGGGCTCATTCAACCTTGTTCAGTCTTTAGAGAAAGCCCTGTGGGGCATGTTAGTCCTAGACGTGGTAAGAGAGTCCGTGGAGGTCCTGAGGAAGACAGAAGACCCCTATGATAGGGTTGGGCTATCATCCTCAGGATGGTAGGTCATGGCCCCAAGCTGTCTGGGTAAGCAGACCATGAAGGATGCTGGTTCACTCATACTCCATGTCTTCTTCCTCACTTCCTTGACATGCATCAAATATTCTTTACTGGAGATTTCACCTTGAATACCAAGCAAGGGGTATTCAAAGTAACTGACTGTACTTCTTTTCTCTTCTGAACAGAAGCCAGATAAATAACAAAAGTGATTTATTGCAGGCTTTCTGCTTCAATGATAACAACAAATAGAAGGTAACTTCAAAGCAGAGCTGGAAACTTTATATTGCATGGTCCGGAGGTATTCTTTTGAAATACTGTGTTCAGAGGGGTGGTCAGTAGTTTCTAACACTAATGATATATAACATGCTACCTGTGGTTTACCTACTTTAGATGTTGTTGTGAGAGACAAGACAATGTCCAGTGTGTTTGAAAATGTTAGAATCACCCACTGCTTGCACTAAGTTTGATCTCTTTGCAGTCAAAAAGAAAAATCCCCAGGCTCATTACTTTAGCACAAAAAACATTGACACAATGCTTTGGGTATTACCTCCTTCATACCTGGCTGTGATTTGAAATCTCACCCAGTTCCAGTCCCTGAGTTAGGCCTTTAGAGTCTGATTTTCCTCTACCTATGTCTCTTCTCCCCCACCCCCCACACACCCAACACCTTTGACTTCAAGAGCCAGCAGTCCTGAAATCTTTGTTACGTAACCAGTATTGAGAGCAGGAACTCCGTGCTGTTTCAAAAGGCAATTTGTTTTTTAGAATGACCTAGAAAACAATTCTGTGGGGAAACATTGGGGATGTTGAATGAATTACTTATTCTGTTTGCGTACTCTGGAAAAAAGAGTTTGGGCTTTCTTTAGTTGAGTGAAAAGATAAAGACTTTTAAGACATGCAAAGCATAATGCATCCCCACAGTCATAGTGTCATATTGTTTGTGAGTCCTGAGTTGTACAAATGGGACATTTTAAGTAATATTAAAATTTGTTCTTGTGCCAAATAATATGAAAAGGGTAATTGAAGACTCTTCCTGGAATTTTTGATCATTAACAAACTGCATCTATAGAAAGATATAGTTATCTGTTCAATCATTTCTTACATTTCCTTAAATGATCTAAAGAATAAGACCAATTGAATTGTATTATAAAAATAAAAGTCGAGAACAAACAAAAAAACCCTGGTGGAATAGGCATTGTTTCCCTTGTATGGATAAGGAAAATGATTCACAGAAATGAAAATAAAAATCCTAATATTTATGAGAGTCAGGGCACTATAGTGGATGTACACCTTATTTCAGAGATCAAGCTTATGGCAACTACATTAAGTATATTCCTTCCTTAGGCAAAGGTTTTTTTTGGAAATAAATAGTAAAGTAAAATTCTCACTTGTCTTCCAAGTAAAAAAGACAAATGCCCCAGCTTAAACAGACAGGGAGAGTTCCTCTTCAACCTTATTAATTAATGCAGCTCTTTAAATGATTGGGTCAGGCCCACCCCCAGTAGGGAGCACGGTCTGCTTTACTCAGTCTACTGAGTCAGTTGTTATTCTCATGTGAAAACACCCTCACAGACGCACCTAGAATAATGTTTTACAAATATCTGGGTACCCCACAGCCCAGTCAAGTTGACACATAAAATTAACCACCAGAAGTAAATGTTATGGGCTGAATATTTGTGTGTCTCCCAAATTCATATTTTGAAGTCCTAATCTCCTACTCTGATGGAATTGGAGACAGAATTTTTGGGAGGTAATTAGGTTTGGATGGGGTCATGAGGGTAGAGCCCCCCGTGATGTGGGTATGGTACTTACAAGAGGAGATACCAGGGTTCTCAATCTTTCTCTCTGTCTACCGTGTTCTCGTGGCTGTGTAAGCACACAGCGAAGGCTGTTGTCTGTAACACAGGAGAAGAGCTCTCACCAGAACTGCACCATGCTGGCATGCTCATCTTGGACTTCCAGCTCCCACCACTGTTGAGAAAATAAATTTCTCTTGTTTAAGTTACCCAGTCTTCGGTATTTCATTATGGCAGGCTGAGCTAAGACACTACCTATAACAGTTAGGATGTGCTGTAAGGTCTAGAAAATTTGACACTGCGTGAAATTAACAATGGGTTAATGTTTCTTGTGTTGCAAGAAATCTAGAGATAGGTAGCAGTCCAGGGCTCCAGAATGACAGTCCCCAGAACTTCTCGCATTTCATTGGTAATACCTGAGTTATATGATCATGCTTACCTGGAAAGGAGGCTCAGGGTTCGAATATTTTGCTTTATAACTTCTGGAAAAGGGAGATTTGGATATCTTTTAAGTGAGGCAACATATAATATCTGCCACATTACAAATGAGAGAATTGGAACAAGAAGAGCTAACCAGAATCTTCAATACCTAGGTTAAAATAAAAAAGGACATTGATTTTATTTTTATTCACTCGCTGTTTGATACTTGAGTGGGAAAGAACTACATCATGAGGTAAGAATCATTTGGACAGCTGTATCCTTTCTAGTAGACAGAAAATTAATCAATAATTCTTTAATGAAACTTGTTACATTTCTGTACCAAATCTAGGGTAGCCAGTCTCTCTGACCATTTGTCTTAAATGACCAAAGCTCTTTTATCCCAGTATAATATTTGTCAAGATATAAATTGCATCCAGCTACATTCAAAGGCCAGTATGTCCAGTTTAGGCTACATCTTAAGAGGTATTCTTTCATGCCAGAGCCCCCTCTTTACTTTTAAATTTAGCTTTTTCCAACCCAGATCCTGTCTCTGTCTCTCTAGTTATCTTAAATGAAGATATTCTTAATTTTGCCCACACTCTGTCCCCATCCTGGGATAGACTGACCTTTACCGCAGTATCTCAGTGGCTTTGCCCCAGCTCTTCCTAGTTCAGGCTGAACCACACCCTGGATGGATTGTTCAGATGATGAGCCTCGGGCTCGTGTTCCCACTTTTCTGAATTCTCTTGGATTCTTATCTGACAGCTCTCCTGATCCATCTCCATGGGACCCTGGTGTGTCTTCTGTCCACGCTCACCCTGGGAATTTCCTTGCTCCTAGCCACACTCTGAACTCCTAGGTTCTCACAGTTTTATTTTTCTCCCTTGTTTAATTTTTAAGTCATCCCAGTCCCTGGCTCACTCCTTCCAAATTTGTACCACAGTTCCATCCGTTGGGGAAAATTTGGTGGCATAGAGACGCGGTGGTGGTGATGCTAGAGAAGATTTTGGAGGAAGTCTGCAATGCACCGTTTGCTTTTCAGCAGAACGATTGCAGCTCTTGAAGGTGAAATACAAGGATAGACTATTCCATGTTGTAAAAATGACTATGGTGTGACTGCTAGTGATGATTGATTGGGGACCAAATGTTCGCTGATAAGCAGTTTTGTGCTTGGGTTTCATGTAGCATCAAGCCATGGTTTCAGATGCTGGTTCTTGGGAACTTAAAGCCCAAAAGAATAGCAATCCAGCTGCTGGCAATGAGAGGGTATATTAGGGATCCAATTTGTTAGCTATAAATCAGCTCCTAGTCATAAGCACCAGAACGTGAACGAATTCCGTCCTTCAACAAAATGTACTTGTCCTGAAGCCACTTCCATCATAGTTCTGCAAGGTGGCTTATTAGCTAATTCAGGTCAGATGCACCTATGCAAACAAACTGATTCCAGATGATTAGACTGTCCATTGAGAAGCCCATTTGCTAATTTATGAAGCTGTTCCTTACCATCATTGCTTATTACTCCTCTCTTCTCTCCAGTAAGGGCAAGATACTTATGTGCTCTAGTTAAAGGTCATCTTTAAACGGGGACCCATGAACTCTGCACAGCTGAGATTGTTGCCCAGTGTCTGGCACATTATACATGTCCTCAATAGCTACTTACAAAGGAATGAGGGTGTGAATCAATGAAAGCTCGTTTTGTCAAGAGACAATGGGGCAGGACCATTTCAGGAAATACACAAATGCACTTTTCTAGACCTATCTTCTTTCTGTGACCCAAAGCGTGAAGATGTGTCATTATTTTAATGTTTGTTAGAAAGACTATGGCACACACTAGAGGTGGGCTGGCAGAGACTGCTTTCTGTTCATTGTCAGAAACTGTGATGTGTGTGTGTGTGTGTGTGTGTGTGTGTGTGTGTATAACTATTTAAGTCTCTTGAATGAGGAGAGGTGACTCTATGTCTTACGGCTCTGTCTATGCTTTTCCTTGTCCCATCATAGGCTGGTTTTCTAAATGACACCCTTGGTTAGGCTGGCCACTCTTTATTCCCCAAGACCGTGCTAACCATGGGAAAGCAGAGAAAACAGTGTGTGTGGAGTCAGGTGACTGCAACTTGAGTCCCAGCCACACCAAGGATCAGACATAAGGCTTCAAGAGGGCACAGCTTCCCGTCCCCTCAGTCTTATCAAAGATGAGTGATGGTAATGATGCCTGGGAAGGTTTGGAGAAATAGGAAATAGGCCATCATATATGAAAGCTCTTTATAATCAGCAAAGTGCTATATTGTTCTGAAGAATGAGCATTATGAGTTTGATTATCACCCGCGGAAAACTTGCCACTAGTGGGAACCGTTCGGGGTGGCTTCCGGCCAGCTCTCAGTGAGAGGGAGGTGACTGGCCTGCAGTTCTTTTCTGGCCCATAGTCTAAACTGAGGCTACACAATAGTGGTAGCAGCCACACAATCAAGGCCCATGCTCGCCCTGTAGAGCAGGGACCAGCAGCCCTCAGCAGAAGGCGTGATTCAATGCAAAAGTTCATGTTGTCATGATTTTCCTGATACGCTCTTCACTTTCTGTGTCCCTTTTGCTCTTTTTACACACTGTCATGTTACTCCATGACCAATTCAGCTGAAAAATGCTTACTAAAATCTTGGAGAAAGTCAGAAATATTTATGACCTAAGCACGACCACTAAGTTGCTTCCATTTCTAGGAGGGGAAATAAATCAGTTTTATCTATAATAGTACAAGGTAGAAAAAGTCAAGTATGATAAGAGCAAAGTTATAAAGAAATAATCTGAGAGGAGAGAATAATCCTTTTTAGCTGGAGGGTTCAAGGAGATAGTGGAAGATTTTAGGACTAGGCATTGAAAAATGAACAGTCTTTAGAGAGAAGAGCATTAGGCACTGAGGGAGCGACAGGAACAGAGTTAATAATAGGAAAGAGCCAATGGAGGCTTGGGAATGGTAGTTTGATGGTGGAGTGTATTTGGGGAAGCATCTGGAAAATATTCTGGATAGAGATTGATACTAGATTGTAAGTGGTTCTCCAAACAAGTTGCTGAAATTCAGGTTTTGTTCAGTTGTAAGTAATTTGTAAGGTACAAATAAAATTTAAATGTATTTTTTCTTCCAGTGTTGGTACAATGTCCATTACGGTTTTGGTATATTTCTCTTTCCCCTATGTATTTATATTTTACGCATTTACAGAATACTCTCTCTTCCTTACTTAATGTTATTTGATAAGTGTTATTACATGCTGCTCTATCATCTTCATCATCAGCATATTTATGTAAAATCCATCTGGTATTGAATAGATTGTGTTACCTAGATGAAGACTTGGCAAGGCTGTAGATAAAATTTGTTTGAACGAGTCAGTTCTGATTTTCCATGGGTCGGTGAGTTCAGATTGCTTTTATTAAAAATTATGTCACAGATCTAGGAAACGAAGAAAACCAGCTTTCGTACTTGTTCAGTCAGGTTTTATCACCTCTCCGTGATCTCTGAGGATTCTCTTTTCTGCTACATTCTGAGATTCTGCCCCAGCCTCCCTTGATGGGGTAAACTAAATATTTACCTGCAAGACGACAGGCACAATGGCTGCAGAGACCATTAAGCTGTGCCAGGAAACCAACCTTTCTGGAAAATTACTTAACTATGATGACTATATACAATCCATTTAAGCAATTGTTGCATGGGTAACACCAAAAGCACAAAAAGCACACAAGTGTAGATAAATGGTTTCCTACTAACACCAAAAGCACAAAAAGCACACAAGTGTAGATAAAACGGACATGAACAAAATGAAAAGCTTTTGTATTTCAAAGGACATCCCCAGCAATGTGAAAAGACTGCAATACAGAATGGGAGAAAATATTTGTAAATCACATAGTTGATAAAGGACTTGTGTCTACGATATATAAAGAATTCTTACAGTTCAATAACAAAAAGTCAAATAACCCAGTTAAAAAGTGAGCAAAGATGTAAATAGCTATTTCCAAAGAAGATATAACTTATCAACAAGATCAAAAAAAGATGCTCAACATCAAGGAAATAAAAATCAAAACCACAATGAGATACAACTTCATGCCCACTAGGATGACGATAATCAAAGAGGCAGATAATAACAAGTCCTGATGAGTATGTGGAGAAATTAGAACCCTCCTGCATTGCTGGGGATATAAAGTGGTGCAGCCTGTGTGGGAAATAGTTTGGCTCTTGCTCCACAAGTTGAACAAGAAGCTACCATATGACCTCGTTATTCTACTCCTAGAGCAATGATACACAAGAGAAATGAAAACTATGTCCACACAAAATCTTGTATATCAATGTTTATAGCAACATTACTCACAATATCCAAAATGGGAAACAACCAAAATGTCCATCAACTGGTGAACTGATAAACCAAATGTGACATAATCCTATAATAGAGTAGTATTTGGCAATAAGAAGAAATGAAATACAGATACATGTTACAACATGGGTGAACCCTGAAGACGTGCAAATGAAAGAAGCCAGTCACAAAGAATCACATATTGTATGATTCCACTTATATGAATGATGCTCAGAATAAGCAATTCTACAGAGACAGAAAGTAGATTATTAGCTGCAGGGCTGAGAGGGTGGGATGGAGGTGTGCCTGTGATGCAGGGTTTATTTTTGAGTGACACAAATATTCTAAAGTTGATTGTAATGATGTTTGCCCACCTGTCTTTACTAAGTCATTGAATATCAATAAAACTGTTAAAACCCAAGGCAGAATGGGTATACTACCGTTTAAGTAAAATAGTTCCTTATTGTTGGACAATTTCTCCTACTATAAATAATATAGAATGAACTTTTCCACTATTTAGTATTGTTTCCCTAAAATAGATTACCAGGAAAGGAATTACTGTGTCCAAATTTCATGAGCATTTTCATGACTGTAAAGTCATACTGATGAATCTCTTGGCACTAAAGAATTCCCTCAAATTACAAATCTGCCATAATGAACTTCTTGTTCACCAGAACTGTCTATTATTTTTTCTCTTTTAAAAGTTATTTGTCAATCTAATAGATGTTTTAGCATTCATTTATTTGACTACTGAGGATCAATTTCTAAAATTTTCAATTAGTTGTAATTCTTTTGTGAAAAATCTCATTGTGCCTATTATCGCTTAGCTGCTTTTCTCATTATATTACACAAAATTTCCACAAATTAAAGCATGAAAGCACTGTCACATTTGCTGTAAGTCCTTTTCCAACTCCATCCTATCACATTGTGTGATATAAACATTTAAAATTTTTGCATACAAAATCTGTCCATCTCTTCTTTTGTGATTTCTTCCTTTTCTTTTAGCATAGAACATTGCCCCTTATCCAGAGGTCTGATAGTTATCATACCCACTTCTCTTTCCTTTAAAGTGTGATTTAAAGCTTCATCCATAACTTTCACATTTAATAAACATTGAGTGTCAACTATGTGCTTGGTATACAGTAATCTTTATTTTGGTTCAAGGTATAATATGAAAATCTATTTCTCTAAATTATTATCAGTTTCCAAAGGTCATATTAGCTAAATGTGTGTGTATGTGTATATAGTATAAATTGTTAACCATTCCTCTGTGTTGCCGACTCTTCTGTCTTTCTCCATCTGTCTAGCTCAGGCTGGTGTCACACAGTTTTAGTTTGGCTATCTGATAAGACTGCTTCTCCTTCATTATACAGTTTCAAAATTATATTTACTCTACAAATTTTTCTTCCTGGTGACATCCAGAGCAATTTTTCAAGTAAAAAACATGCTAGGGTTTAAATTAGAGTTACATGAAATATAAATTCATTTGGGAAAATAGGTACTTTTAAATTATATTGTCTCCAATTTCAGATCATGGCGCTCTTTTTCACTTACACAAGTCTTTATTTATGTCCCTCAGTAAAATATTGCTGAGTTATTCACATAGGTCAGAAATATGTCTCCTTAAAACTATTACTTATGACTGCATATTTCTGTGGACATCAGGAGTGAGTTTTTTTACATTGTAATGTCAGCCAGAGTATGTGAATTGGAGTGTGTGTGTGTGTGTGTGTGTGTGTGTGTGTGTGTCTGTATGTGCATTTATCTTTTACCAGGCTACCTATCAAACTTATATTAATTAAAATCATTTCTTAGTTTAGTCTCTTGGGTTCCCTAACTATGATATACTGCCAGACATTTTTTATAAGTCATCTTTCAAGATGTCTAAACTTTATTGCTATCTAATTTTTGCTTCCAGTGAATAGAATTTTTAGAATATTAATAATAGTGAAATTGGACAAGTTTATTTTATCACAAGTATAGCTTTGTAGATCAAAATGGATGGTCTTAAATATGGAGAAGCAATTTTACTCTATTCCTACATTTCATCAAAGAGCATAATCATTTTTAAATCATTTTTTTCTTCTCTAACCCACTTAGGTTAGGTATTCTGTATCTTTAGATCATGTTTTTTCTTCTTTAATCCATTTGTGTCAAATATTATATTGATAGATGTCCTTATCTATTTATAGAACTTTTCCTTGAAAAGCACAAAAGCTTTTCAAGAGAGTGCATCTTTCTCAAAGATTTTCTCATACGCATCATCGTTGAAATAAAAGTGTCAGTAACTCCAGGATGTGTGTCTCTAGGTCCAGCCTATAATTAGGGCTGCCATATTGAAAGTAAATTTGTGGTTTTTAAAACTCCAACCAGAATAAGGGTCTCCTTTTGGTGAGCCGATGGACCATGGGTCCAGCTCAGAAGTCCGAGTTATTGTAGGAAGAACAAGTCTCCATCCCCAAGTCTTGTCTTGTGTTATTGGTTCCATTGTGTTTGGTTTGGGCTCCTGAGGGATTGTTATCACTGTTCTTCTTCCACTCCTGGAAACTGGCTCAAAGAACAGAAAATTCAGGAGTTCTTCAGCCTTGCTGTAAACAATTACCCCAGTGATCGGCTCCAAAGGGTATGAGTTTTTGAACTGGGCTCCACAACATCTTGCAGAGTGGTTTGCTGCAACTCTTAACACATAATTAAAAGATTTGGGGTTCTTTCTTTCTTTTTTTCTCTCCCTCTCTGGTATGGAGTGCTCCATATTCTGTTTTATCTACTTCAGTGTTGGGGGACACATGCCTGCCAAGAGGGCAGGACTGGTGGCCACGAGACCACATAATTCTCCAAATCCCCATGGCCACTCTTGAAACAGTTCGGTGGTGCAACTGCAACCATGGCTGAATTTAATGACCACCTGGGGATCCTCTCAAAATGCTGATACCTGTGTGCCAATTAAATCGATGTTGTGTCTGCCACTCCCTCCACCGCTGGCTGCGTGGAGGGAGGCCACAGTCACAGGAGCTGTCTTTCCTGGGAGACCGGTCATCTCAGATACACTGTCGGTTCTCTTTTCCCTTCCCAGGATAGTTCTAACTTCTTCCGGCTCTGCCTTGCCGTTGTGCAAGTGTTAGCTATTGTAGATTTGTTTGATTTTTGCCTCAGGGGCAGATGGTTGGGTAGCCATTCTCCTCAGTTCATGACACACTATTATTATGGTTACTGGCCATTCTTGTCCCCTCTACACCCTCTTCCCCCCAAGGACAGTCTTTTCCCCTCTTTTTCTTAGTTTTACCAAATGCTTCCTTTCTGTTCCAGGATCCCATCTAGGATACCACGTTACATTTAATCACATCTCCTTAGGATCCTTTTGGCAAAGAGAGTTTCTCAGACTTTCCTTGTTTTTGATGACTTTAAAACAGTGCTGAGGAATGTTGGTCAGGTATTTTGTAGAATGCCCCTCAACTGGGATTTGTCTGATACTTTTCTCATGATTAGACTTGGGTTATGGTCTTAGGAAGGAAGCCCACAGAAGAAAAATCATTCTCATCCCCACATCTCAAGGATATACACAATCAACATGACTTGTCACTGTTGATGTTGATCACCTGGCTGAGGTCATATTTGTCAGATTTCTCACTGTAAAGTCATTCTTTTTTCCCTGTTTCCACACTGTTCTCTTTGGAAGGATGTCACTATGCAGAGCCCACTTTTAAGGAGTGGGAAGTACTCCACTCCCTTGAGGGTAGAGCACCTACATAAGCGGTAGGAATTCTTTTCAGGGGAGATTATCTGTTCTCCCCACCTTTATTTATTTACTCAATCATTTATTTGTATCAGTGCAAACTCATGAGTATTTTATTTTATACATTATGTATTTTAATAATCCAATATGACTTCATTTATTTGGTTGCCCATTTGTATGTCTCTTAAGCTAAATATGAGTTCCTACTGCTGTCTCCAACTTACATGCTGTTATCACATGGATCATTTGAGATCCCTCCCCCCCCCCCCCTTGCTTATCTACAACCTCTCGTTCAACAGTGAGAAACTGGACTCCGACCATCCACTTCTTTAGTTGTCCTGTTCCAGTGAACATACATAGCAGTATCAGAATTTTTTACACCTACTCCTATGGAAAACAACTTTATCAGCCAGAGTATGGTGCTTGTGTATAGTTTCTTTTGATTTTAGTCTTACGGATTTCATTGACTTCCAGAATTACTTGGATCAACACCATTCTCTCCCACCCCCTTCAGTGAGGTTGCTTCATACATACATAATATAGTTAGATTCATTTGTCACTTTGCGTCCTCCTGGGATGCCCTGACCTCCTCAGTGATTTTTCAGATTTTACGTACATTAAGGTTAACTGTTTGTGCTAAAAAGTTCTTTGGATTTTAGCAAATGCACAGAGTCTCTTTCAGAGACAACCAACCATGGAATTACTATTTTATAATAAAATCCAGTATATGTTCATCTTCACCAAAAATTGTATCATCCCTTTCTTGCAAATTTTGTAAAAAACTCTGGGCTTGGTGTCATTTTTTAAAAGAATTTCCATTTCACTTAAAAAAATATGATTATAAATCTACTTATATTTTCTAACAACCTGCATCAGTACCATATAACATATATTTCCTCGGAAATAGCTGATTTTATTTAGATTTTAAATTTATTGTTGGAATGTTATACCTAATATTTTCTCATGCTTTTAAAAATCTTTAGATTTTTCTTTATCTATGGCAGTTTTTCATGTTCAGTGATTTTATTAGGATCTTATATTATTTTTACTTAAGTATTTGCCAAAGAGTCATTCATTTTTTGGAGGGAGTGTCTTTTCAAAGAATAATCTCTTTCAGACATGACCACCCATGGAATGTTGTTTTATAATAAAAATTCAATATATGTTCATCTTCACTGAAAATTGTGTTATTCTGGATTCACACATGATTTTCCCCACAAATAATTTCTTTACTTAACAAGCACATATATAGCTCTTACCATGTGTCAGCCACTGTTTTAAGTGCTTTACAAGAATTTACTCATTTAATCCTCTTAATGTTCCTATGGGACAGGGGTTATTATTATCCTTGTATTGCAGAGTAGGAAACTGAGGCAAAGAAAGGTCAGTCATTCACCGAGGTCACACAACTAGTTTGTGGTTATCACCCAAGGCAAACACAGTCGACATGACCTTTTGTAGATATTCATATCACACCGGTAACTGACTGAAGCTGGTTCTCAGAGGCTTCCTGCACATGTCTGACCCATGGGGAATCCGTGCTCTGAGGTTGAGGGCTCCACATACACTGCAAGCAGGAGTCAAGAGAAATGCTTTGAACAGTTTCCTTCAGCAGTTGTAAAATTGATGAAATAGAATCATTTATGGTTGCTTTACTGAATAATTTACCAACCAGATAATTCAGAAAAGCAGTAAGGTGTGAAATAGGAAAACAAGGGAGAAATGTATCTGGACCAGGGAAGGTTCTATTAGAACCTGCATGGCTGCCCACCTGGGCAGGATACCTTGAACAAAGGCAGGTCTGTGCTGGCCTCACTTCTGACTTGAGGAAGCCGCATGTGGAGTTTGTTTTCAGGCTGCGCAGCTCGCCGCTCCTCGTGCTGTGTGCTGTGGAGATCCTCTGAATTTGTCTTTTTCTCACTTGTCTGTTCTTTCTGCACGAACATCTAGCTTATCATTGCCTAGGGTGTGCGGCAGATCTAGGTATCAGAATTCCTGCCTTAGATTCCACTAGATCCTTCTTGTACTTTGCATGACTTCTAAAAATGAACACTTTGCAATTGATAAAGGGTTTTGCATCTTGTCTTATTTAAGCCATACCACCACACTTAAGGTCATTGTCACTCTATGTACCTAATAGCTGAGGACCAAGGAGGGTAAACTGTCCTGTTCAGTCTCAACAATTCAGGCTTCTGACTCCAAATCCCCTTTTCTTTCTGCTATTCTCCTGCTGCCTTCGTATCATATACCAAAGAAACATCCGATCCAAAGTCAAAGAGCTGGCTCTCTGTGATGACTGCTCCATTAATTTAAGTCATTTCTGCATTCTTTACCCCATCTATTACCCCATGTAGACATCTGTGTAGTATCACTTGGGAATCAAAGACATTTCCCTGTTGTTCAACCTCGAGATTAAATGGCCGTTTCGAACACTCATTTTTCTAATCTTGTTTAGTGCCTGTACTAGGGGCACTTGTGCTGCCCTCCTGGCTTTTGCAGTAACTTATCTTAATTAACTGAGAAGAAACCAGACTAAGCCAGCAAAGAGAAATTACGCCAGCTTTAGATTCAACTCAGACAAATAAATAGATGGCACAGAATTTTCTGGAATGGTCTTACAGATAGTCTCATAGTGTTGCCTAGAGACTCTCTAGAGAATTATACTCAGGAAAGAGTCAGACCTAGTTTTCCATTTCTCACAGTTGGGATTCTTTATGACTTTTGTACAATAACAGGAATAACTACTCATTTTGCAAAGTAATTTACAACTCAGAGAGTGCTTGAGTCAGGATTTAAATGTTGATTAGGTATTTCTAACTTCCTTCCAATCCACATGGCATGTGCTGAGAGCTAGACTTTTAGGATCCTTGTCATTTTATCTAAATAAATGGACCATGAATAAGTGCATCATATTTCTTTGCCCATTTTAGCAATTGAATAGAATTTACCTCCAGTTGATCTATGTGTTGTAGTAACACTTGAGCATCGTAAAACTCCCTATCAATGTGTTATGGCTAGTTCACCTACATTGCAATGACTCCATCTAGTTGGATTTTAAACAAATTGGTTTGGGACCAATAGCTTTGAGATACTAATACTGAATAATCCAAAGAACAATCTAATGGGACACATTAGAATGAGAGATTTTGTTCTAAAATATGTGGACCCACTTTGAAAATTATGGACCATCATTGTTCTTAGTTTCAGAAGCAGATTAGTGTTAAAAAGGAAAACTTCTCTATTTTCCATTATACATGTTCAGAATTCTGCTAATTAATGTTTCAGCAATGGTGAGAGGTCATGCCCATCATGGGCTATTTTTTCTTTTGGGGTTTGCATGGATAATTTGCCATTATTATCAACCCATTGCTTTTAACTTTCGCTCTGAAGATGAGAGCTTAGCAAAGAAGGGGGGTGTACATAATTGTTTTCCCATTATTAATTTGAAACAGCAGATCTTTCTGTTTTATATCCTTTCCCCCCCAATGCCGGGCAGCTGATATCTATTAAAATTCCCAGTAAATTAAAAGGTTTGGGAGGGAAATAGTATTACTGCTTATTTTATTTTAGGATAAGAGATTCTCAGGAAGTTATTCTCTCAGTTTCTCACATTGTCTAGGTCTCTAATTTCCATAAACCTCTGTTTTATTGTGAACTACATTGTGAGAAGTCAAACTCAGGAGAAAAAATTATCATGAAATGGAAAAGGTAACTGGTAAAGACCCCTTTCTCTCTCCATCTGTGCTGCCTTATGCCATAGCAATAACCCGGGTTTAATGGGATGTAAATCAAAGGTGCATGTTTTGCTCCTGCTACAGATACATCATGGATTGGCTAGGGTCTCTGCTCCATTCTTGCTCCGGCTGGAGCATCAGAACTGCCGACGACGCTCACTCTATCAGAGGGAAAGTCAGCACGGTGCATGATGCTTTGGGTCTTAAAGCTTCTGCCTGGAAATCACACAGGTTGAAATGTACTTTGGATGTTTCACTGTCTAAAGCAAGTCACAAGACACTACATATTTATCTTTAAGGTGGCTGGGACAGTGCACTGATGATATTTACTGGACAGCATTAATGACTGTTGCATTGACTTTCATACTTTCAACTGAAACTCACCTCTTCATTTATAGATTTGTCTATTCTTAAACCCATCCAACTTTCTTTCAACTGCTAGGACTTTTTTGTGTTCTCTGACATCTGGTGGAGCAAGACCTTTTTTATCATTTAAAATATTGGGGAGATGCTTGCATATTGGTAAAAATTGGGATAATTTTCTGAAGTTACATAAAAAATAATCCTTTGAGAATCGTGATTGCGATTGCTTTAAATCTATACATTAATTTATGGAGAACTGATATTTTTGTAAAATTGGTTCTTCAGAAACATGAGGCCTCAAAATTTTTTTAGTTCTCATTTAGGTAACGAAGTGAATTGTAATATCTGTAACTATAAATTTTCCTGTATTTTAGTTCTGTAAGCATTTGTATTAGCATCCTAGTCTAAGTATTTATTAATTTATTTTTAAACATAGGGCTATTCTGTTACTGTTACAAAGTTGTTAAACATATAGGATTTTTTTAGCTCTCAGGTTTAAAAAAAATTTTTTATTGGCTAATATCTGAAAACACCGTATGTGTGATGTTTATTCTTTGGAATTGAGACTTCCTTTTCTGACTCATTACATGTTCTATTTCTGTTTCTGCTCTATGGATGTTCAAAAAAATGTATTTCTTTGCTATTATTATTTTTCAGCTCTGAAATTTCTTATTTTTCTTCTTGCTTTGAAGATAGATGAGTTAAAATCTCCAACTACATTTGATAATTTATTTATCTCTGCACTTCTGTGAGCTAGTGATCTTTATGTTTTGACACTATTTTGTTAGGAATATAACAAAAAAGTAAATTTTAAAGCAAACATATGATCTTCTGGTTTTATTGTTCTTTTCCCCCTAAGATATTACATATTTCTTGATAACCTATATTTGCTTTAAAACCTAGTTTTTTACTAGGATTGGAAACCCAGATATTTTTACTCTAGATTTTATCCAGTGTATATTTTGATAGTCTTTTTATTTTTGAACCTGTGTGTTTTGTGTTTGCGGTATACCTCTTATCAGTGATATATTTTTCAACCTTGTTTTTGGAATCCAATAAAAGAAGCTGTATCATTAATCAGTGAATTTAACCTATGTACATTTACTGTAAATACCATATTTATTCAAGATTTATTTCTGTCATTTTATTTTATATTCTCCATTTATTGTACCTCCTTTCCTCTCTCGCTCTTTGTCTCTCCATGTATATCTCTATCATCTATCATTTTCTATATCTATCTAATGTCTCTATTTTCTACTGGATGTTATTTTCTTCGACTGGCTTAAAGTTTATACTTTCTATTTTTGTTCTTATGATGGTTGTCCTTAACTTAGGACCAATATCATGTGTATTTACCCCATGGATTTTTCTTAGGTTAGGGATTTTATGGACTTATGGTGGAGTTGAAGGTTTTTTTTATTCTTTTAAAAAATACTCAGCTTTCATGGTATTGGAAGTATCCCTTTCTTTCAAGTTTTGTAAAAACTCTGGTCTTAGTGTCATTTAAAAAAATTTTTCAATTTCAATTTCACTTTAAAAAATATGATTATGAGTATACTTATGTTTTCAAACATCCTGGATCAGTACTATATAACATATATTCCCTAGGAAATAGCTGATTTTATTTACATTTTAAATTTATCATTGGAATGTTATAATTGCCATTTTCACATAATTTTTAAAACCTTTAGATTTTTCTTTATGGTACTCCATGTTTAGTGCTTTATTAGGATCTTATATCATTTTTACTTAACATATATGCCGAAGAGTTACTCGCTTTTTGGAGGGAGTGTCTTTTCAAAGAATAAGCTCTTGGTTTTATAAATTGAGTGTTTGGTTTCTTATATTGAGTTAAAAGTTAGTAATTATTGATTTATTCCTTTTACTTTCTGGGTTCAATTTACTGTTTATTTTCTAGCTACTGGTGTTTATAATTTTTATTTCAATCTTACATGTTTTATAAGAAATATGCTCAAGGTTATGTTAATTACTTTGAATAACACTTTGGTGATAACCAAAAGATTTATAAATGCAATGTTTTCCCTGTAATTCATTTCTCAATATGTTTATTTTAGGTAAATGCGTGATTTTTCTCTTTTATCAAAAAGCATATTGAAAGTCCTTTTTATTTGTTTCTAATATGCAGATGATTGGATACATTTTTGGTTAACCCTTTTTATTATTAACTTTAGATCTAGTAAATGCAGCCTTTTGGAATTTTGAGATTCTTCTTGTGACCTAATACTCAGAATTTCAAAATGTTCATATGTTTTAAAATAATCGTATTTTGTTTGGTAGGTACAAAGCTTTATAAAAAAATCTCTCTCATGCATGTACATGTGCACACATATGCACACACATACCCATGCACTTTTAATTAAGCTTCTTTACTGAGTTATTAAACTCTCCTATAATTTTATTAATTTTTACTTGTTGTTACTGAGGGAAGAATTTTTTGAATCTGGATATATCAATTTCCATATTATCCCCAAATTTTGCCTGAAGTATTTTGATTTTATATTGTTAATTATATAGTTCATTAATACTACATCATTTTGATTTTACATTTTATCATAACAAAATCTCTCTTTTTGCCTTAGTGTTTGCTTTATTAATCATTTTTTGTTCCATATGAAATTTTTTCATGTCATTTTCCTTTAATTTTCTTCAATTTTTACTTGGTTCATCCTTTCTCATCTTTATAAATCCTTAACCTTGTGTGTCATTCTATCTTAGATATGTTTTTCATTAATAACAATACTGGATTTTTATTTAATTATTAAAAAATATTATTCTGACAGCCACTATTAAATAAGAAAGTTTAACCTATTTACATTTATTACTACTGGCTTCTTATTTTATGCTTTTTCTATAAATGTATTCTTGTTTCCTTTTTCTCATTTATTGGCCTTTTATGTGTGACATGTGTTTGTATTTATTTCTTGACATGTATATTTTTTGCCCTTGCACTGATATGTTAGTTTGAGTATGGAATTCTGGGGTCCAATTTACCTTTGAAACTTCAAGCATATTGCTTCTGATTTGTAGTATCTAGTGATGCCAATGAAAGGTCAAATGTAAATTTATTTTAGGGGCCTCTGTTCATTCTTTTTTATGTTTTGTTGTTACCCATAGAATTCCAAAGTTTTATTAAGAGCTGTTTTACGTGAGTCACTTATACATTTGTTAACTTGTCATTCAGTGTAATTTTCAATATGAAGAGCCGTGACTTTCTTGACCTCAAGGATATTTTTTTCTCACATTAGTTGATTAATTAATCTTTTTTTTTTTCATGTCTCTATGTTTTAGAACTCTTACTTAAATGGAAGTTGGGCTTTCTAGATTAATCCTCCAACATTCAGCATCATGCCTTTAATATACGAGGTGCATTATAAAATCATTTAAATTTAAAATGCCCTCCGGGAAGAATACAATCCTAATTCTTGATCAGTTCATTTAGGAAGAGATCATAGCATGTTAAGTATACCTTGGAGTCAGAACCAGATTTTGATTATTGGAAAAAGAATTTAATGTGAAAGTAATGGCTTGAGCTACAATGTGGAATCAGAGAGGCTCAAGGGACTTCCAGGCAACAGAAACAGCCTTGCTAGAAAAAAGGGTACGGGCTGAGAAGTGGCGAAATACACAGCTGGAAAAATGGGTGCCAGCACCTAGAGGGTTTTGAACACTAGATAAATTTATGGGAAATGAGAGTCGGAATTGAGGCAATGACAGTATCTTGGAAAGGCGAGGATAAATGGGAGAGATGGGAAAGGCGAGGAAGAGGGTCATTAATGTTGCCTATGGCTGCTGAGCGGGTTAACGCAAGGAAAAGTCAGAGCGTAAGGGAAACTGAGGTAGTCAAAAGAGGGTTTTATTTTGGTAAAAGGTTAATTTCCACTTCAGATGTGTTGCAGTTCTGGTTCTTGTAGAGTGTCCACCCAGGGAAATCCAATAGGCAGGTCAAAACAGGTTATTAGAAATCAGGGGAGAGGAACAACCCTTATAGCAGGGTGAAGGTTACAGATACCTTATAGGACATAGTATTTTTTCTTAGGGAACTTAACATCTATTTGTGAGGTCAAGGTAAGCCTTTAGAGGCAAGAATCAAGAGAATGTAAGTTAGGGCTAACTTGGCATGACACACTTCCTTTGTTATAGAAATTTAGGGAAAAAGGGAATTAGAGGCTTCTTAGAGGCACTGAGGATTTGAGCTGGCCTTTGATCAGTGGGGAGGATTTAGTTGGGTGCAAAAGCAGGGAAGGTTGACATTAATAATATCTTCTAGAATTAATAGGCACACATGTGATGTCGTCACTGTGACTCAGAGTTTTAATAACTAGTCCTGCTGAAGGGCAGGCATGGAATCCCCTTGTATTTCTGGGCTTCTGTGCTCTGTACTCCAGTTTGGTATTGCGTGTACTTTCATCCACACTAAATCTGAAGTAGGTCTGTGTCTCCTTAGAACTGTAACTGGCATAGGGTAGCAGGTTTAACGACAGAAGCAAAAATGTGGTACTGGAGGGATTTATGCCCCTGTAAACAGGAAGGTACTTAATCCCTTGGAAAGTAATGCAATGCAAGATTTCACAGTCCTTAGGTGATTTTGTTTCACAGGAAAACCTAGCATGAATTATGCAGCTGTACACTGTCAAGACTGGCATCCACAAATGAAAGGATAAGTCCATTTTTTCCCCCCAAAGAACAGATTAATCTCATCTCAATTTTCCACAGTATTCTCTACTTTCTAAAAAGAGGGAGTAAAACACATGATTGATGTGTGATTGTGTGTGTGTGAGACGTGGCATTTACTAGGAGTACCACAGAGCAACATGAGGAAGCCACTTTCTTCTGGAGTCCTCCCTGACTCCTGTGTGAAACATCTGAGCTAACATTCTGCAGCCCCTGCTCCCTCTGGTGAGAGTGTAAGGGGATATTCTGGAACCTGTTATTCTGCCGATGGAGAATTGCCCCCATTTGCCTGGGCAGCTCCTACTCATTTTTCTTAACTCAGCGCGAGTATCAGGACACCAAGGGAGCTCGGGATCTTTGCCTGCCCTCGCCTGACCCAGACTCTATCCAGTACCCCTCCACTGTGTTCCTTTAGCTGACTTTAAAGCACTGATCCCTCTGACTGTAGACCTTGAACTTCTTGAGTGTATGAGGTCTAGTATAGTTGTCTCTGGATGCCTAACTCTACAACTTGTGCATGGCCATCACAGGCTCCCAACAAAGGCTTGCCCAGTGGATGGATGAATGAATGGGTGGCATTAAAGTCTGGGCTCTGGTACATTTCATGTCCACATTTTGTCACATTCAACAATGAGCTTACTATTATTACTCTGTGAAGTCTAAATCTATCTTTGAAAGAATTCCACAAAGGTGAAAATAGTATATTCCAGCCTGTAAACAGGTTGCCTGACAAATAATCAAATGATCTTATTTGCTCAACTCATTCATTAGCCCTGGTTCCATGGGGGAATGAGCCCAGCTTTAGTGATGGGGTGGCATCTGTGGTTTTACTTGGACATGGCTGAAGGTAAATGCCAGGAGAGCCGTGGCATGATCTGCCATCTGGGTCTCTGTAATAACTATGCAGCCCTCTGGCTTTTAGAAAGACAGGCTAACAGCCACACAGGGTGCTTCATATCCTTGCCTTAAGACATTGGAGCTTCTCTCCTTCCTATCCCATAGAGACTTGTATGGATTGAGATGCAAATTATGAGGGTATTTGTCACTCCTGTTCCTTATGCAGAAGGATGCAGAACTTACTGGGCCATGAAAGTAAGATCTGAATTCTCTGTATTTGAATAATTTTGCAAATTTTCACTCTGTCGGAGTCAGATAATACACTTTCCTACACAGATAATGGGAGTGTATACCCCTCACTGACATTTCCCTTTCTCCTTTCCTTGGAGAAAATGCCAGGTGCAACCATGAGACGCCTTTGGCCCCCCTGCTCTAAATAGACTGAACTCTGCCTTCAATATCAAAGTTTTGGTGCACACACAATATCTTTGCCTGCAAATGATCCCGTGCGGCTCTTCCATGGTCCTTGAGGAATTCCTGTTTTGCTTTCCAGGGAATGGATGTTTGTGAAATGGAAACGTGGAGGCCTGTGAAAATGTTCGCAGCACCCTTGAGACACATACTGTGACAAACTGCTGTCTGTGGCTTCCACTCGGGAAAATGCATGCACAGCGAGGTTACTAGCATTAAGCCACATTGCAATGAGCCTATCCACATGCTGACTACAGCAGCAAAAGAAATATTGATCTGTATAACTGTCCAGAGAAATATTATGGATTATGAATTTTGCATTTCAGGGAGGTGGTTAGAAGGAGTAAATAAATTGAAGCTCTATTAAAAGAATTTTCATGTAAGGGTAGAAACAAATAGAAGCTCTTTGAGTGGGTTGAGGCTTTGGAAATGGAGGTCATCTATTGATTTGAAGGTCTCTAGTTCTCTTGGGCCTATGACTTCAGTTTTTTCTTGACTAGCATGGATTCAAGGGCAAATCCTGCTGTACTTTCTGCCATAGAATTAACCTTTCAAAAAGGGTAACATGTCCTTAGCTGACTTACGGTGCTGCAGTGCAGTGAGATGACAGTAAATGCCGAGCCCTGGGCCACAGGTGGGAATAATGATGATGCCGATGACATCGTCGTGGTTATGGTGATGATGACAATTTATCAGCAGAAATTCTGGCCAAGAGGTATTTTTCCCAAATCAGTCCACTGGGGAAATAAAGGTCTGTGGTCACATAAATCATAGCAAATTGGTCCCCCAAGTCCCAGCAAAAGATACACAGGTGTGGATTTCCAAATGTAGTTTGGATTCAGAAGACGCTCCAGGGGATTGACCGTTGAGAGCATGCAGGCCCGTTTCTGGGAGAGGACACCACAGCGCTGCACCTGGGCAGCTGAGGCCAAAGAAAGGCTTGGTTTGCTCTGCAGAGGGTCCCATGCACCACTCAGATTCCCAGACACACCACTCTGCTCTCACTCACTGCACCCAAAAGTGGTCCCCACGCTCACACCATTACCTTATACACGTACCCCAGATGCATACACACCTGATATACACACACCCACACTTACACCCTAACACAATGTCTCTGTGTTTTACACACATCACCACCACACACTCCTGCACACATTCTCTCCCCTAATCTCTGTTCATGCCCGCAGCCCCACACCCTTATTCATGTACTCACACACTTGTGAGTACACAGCCTGCACCCATGCACACTCCCTCAACCTGATGCCCTCTCACACATTCTCCTTCCCCCAACAAACACACGACATGCACACAGATTCCTACGGATACACCCAGACACCCTCTTGGTCATAGTCCTTCATACACATCAGTGGTCACACAGGGTGTTTGGCGGTGAAGTGGGGGTCAGGGAACAAATCAGTCTGTGGGAATGTATGACACTGAATCTGCCTCTTACCCTGCTTGTGCCCCTTCTCTCCCTCCCTCTCTTCCTACTTCCCTGATTATTCTTTGCACAGCAGTTATGTTCAATTTTCATGTACATCATTTACTTTGCCTAAAATGCAGGTATATTGCCCAAAATACCATTTACCTACTTTTGATTAACTCAGATGAAGAAAGAGCTTCTTAAGAAAAACTGATTTGGGGTTATTTTTATATATTTATAGCTGTTCTCATTTCCAGGTCAACCATTCCTCCTAAAATCTGAAAATCCATGGACATGAGATTAATTTCTTTGAATTTTTTGGGTGGAGGTTAGAATGACTATAGCAAATAGTATCCTGTATGCTGTCCATTAGCTTTTTCCTTGGCACCTTCTTCTCCTGGAAGGAAAGGCAAAACTAATGGACCACGGTCAGGAAGGAGTCCACAGCTGCACATGGAGCCAGGCAATTGGCTTTTCATTTTCTCTAGCTGAAAAAACAAGTGGTTCAAACACCTCGACTCTATCTCCTTAAGTGGCATAAGGCACATAGATTTTGCAATTTCCCTTTCGCAGCTCAGCCCAAGGAGATGACATTTAACAACCCGGTGGTGTCCCTTCTGTCATTTACAACAGTTCTTTGATTTCTTGCACAACCATGAAATGTTTCATTGTTTCCTTCTTATGCCAACCAGATCTGAGGCTCTCTGAGATACCAAACGCCTCCTGCTTCTTGCAGATTTTATAATAGACAGCTTAAGTGCATATTGATAAAAGTGGATGCCCATAGAACCATTGTGGATTTTATACCCTGAATGGGAACTCACACATCTAGAAGACAGAAAAGGCTGGGAAATAAGGCTACTCACTGAACAAAACAAGCCTTTAATTCATTTCCCGTGGGTATGGGCAAGGAGGAACATTTTCTCAGAATCAGGGCCTTGCTATTTCACACCTGGAACACGGGCCCAAGGACCCTGTTCTCTACTGATTGCCCCAGCACGGCAGATGCCCAAGGATGTCAGAAATGGAAGGAGAAGGAAACGGTGATTAAGCTGCAAACTGAGCTGGGAAAAGGCAAATGGACAAATTGAGCTCATGGTCTCTTGTTTCCTGCTTTTATTTTTCCTTCTAATTTCATACCATTATTCCAGTTTTTCCATTAAGCTGGAGAGGCTAATGGATATAGTTTAAGAGTGGACAAATACAGAAAAGATGCCACCTCAATTGTAGTGGAATAAACTGTATGCCGGCACCTGGGTCTGGGCCCATTGACCATATTCCTGACACCACTGGGGTCGAGGTGAGAATTAAATAAGATTAGGTAGGACTAAATGAGATGTGAAAGCTCATTGCAAATTGTGCAGGAATGTACAATGGCTGCTTATTCTTAATTTATTCATAACCTTTCTTCAAATATGGGATCCTTTTTTCTGAAATTTTTATAAAATAGGTATTACGGGCGCACAGTTAATCTGAGGTTTCTCTGAGAATGGGGGAAGTAAATTCGCCTTTAAACCTTCTTCAAGAAGTGGTCAGCAGCTCCACAGATGATTGGAAATTCATCCCATGCAAGTCACCACCTATTCCCTTCTATGCCCCTCCGTTCTGCTGACACGAAGTCCACTACGAGTGGCAAACATTACTGGCGGTTGGAGGAGTGTGTAGGGTGAGGTATGTATGAAGAGGACAGCATAGGGCATGATATCCCTTCAAACTTGATGTTTGATTTGATTGGAAATTGTCATTTGGGTTGCAACTCCTTGTAGGCTCCTGCCCTGGGCACCAAATCTCAGGTGTTGTTGCTGGAAGGAAAAGGGAACCTTTTTGGCATAGAAATCTGGTTCTTCCAGCGTCTCCGTCCATTCAGGCTCTGCTCAAGTGGTGCCATCTTTATCAACCCTAAGTGACTCATCAAGGCCAAATGGAGGCATTTTTCTAAACACCTCAGAGAGTTATTCTGCCAGTCACACAAAGTGATAATGTCTGCACTTGGGTATTTGTATTAGAAGCAAAGTCCTTTTAGGGTTAGATTTTCTACAGCTATATTCAGAAAGCCCATTTTAGAAAACAAGAAAGCAAAGGCTCGATGAATCTAAATAACACTCCCAGCTAACTATGACACTAATTACTACTAAAAGATGGAGCTGGGATTGAAATGCAGGGCTGTTGTGGCATTATGGACTCCAAGTCCCATTATTTTCCCATTTGCTGCATGATCTGTAGCTTTGGGCCAACTGGTATCCCAGGATGCACTCATTAGGCTGCACAAGCAAAGAGGGCTGCTGGCACAGCCCTGCCCTTGGAGATGGACACTCTGGGGACAGGACGATGGGCTTTGAGGGCTGCCTGTTTTATACAGAAGAAATCAAGACCACAAGCCCTAACTCGGTGCAGAACATTGTCTGCTTCTGACTTTGCTCATTCCCTGTCTTTCTTCCGAGTCTGCAGTACATAAGGAAAGGGGACCCGGGAAGCCTTGTCATAATGCTCTGGGGAACTTCCAAGTCAGCAATATGCCTTCAATTTTAATGGGTCTTAGTGGTATTCGTGGCTAAACACTGCCACAAGGAAACACTCATCTCAATGACTAACGGCAAAGAAATGTGCCGAGGGCTCTCGAGCCCAAAGCATTTGCAAAAGGAACCTGAGAAAGGAACAAAATGGAAAGCAATCTTTCCAGTAATTTTGAGACTCTGATATTTGGCGCTAGTGGTAAAAGAAAAAAAAGAAAAGATTGAGACACATAACGAAAGCTTGTGAGCCAAAATGGGATTCTAGCTGCTTTTATTAAAAGAGTTTGTAGACATCCACAGGGTCATGGTTGAGACCATTTTAATTTTGGTTCTCCTCCAATGGCCTCCCATCTCATCATTCACTGATAAGTAGACTTTTTGAGTTGTGGAAATTATTTCTTCTCATTGATCCAGTACACAGGGGATGGCACTCTTAAAAGGAGAGGACAGGCATGTATAGTCCCTTTTGCAGGTGACACAGCAATGCCTGAGAACTCACCCTTTATGTATGTTCTTTGATGAAGATGACTAATAATACTGAGACAGAGACATCTTGAAGACCCTAACATAATAAGAAAGCTGCTTTTTGTTTTGTTTGCATATATAATTTCAACTGATTTTTATCCTCCTTCTAAAACTTTAATTCCCTTGCCTATTTTGTAATATTTAAAATTTTCTATTAATGGTAGGAGTTTATTTTTTTTGTTGGGTGACCCACCAAAAGTTGTAATTATCCATGACAGAAAAGGAATATGGTTGGATGTGGATTCAGACAGCCTTGAATTTGGGATATTATGTAGTTGCTCTGTTGAGTGACTTCGCTAACTTGAACCTCTGTTTTTTCAATTGTTAAGATGAGGATAACAATATCTATCTAGCAGGATTGTTTTGAGATGAAAATAGCTTCTACGAAGGGCTTCCTGCTGTGTAGTAAGTGTTAAACAGTCCTTATCTTCCTTGTTTGCTACATTGAAGTGCTCATAATAGCAATCATTTCCAATTTATTCTTTAACACAATGTTTTGAGAACATCAGAGGCCACCAAATGAGCTTTTGATGATATTAATTTATCAAATCATTTATTTACCCAGTACATAGTTATTAATTCCAGACGTGGTCAATGGAGCGAGCCAAAGTTAAACATGTTTATTTGCTATAGTAATTTCTTTAGTCCTAAGATTTAAGTACCCTTGACTTCAAGTAAAAAAAAAAAAAATCTGGTGTTGTCAACATCCAGGACTACATTTGAGAGTCAACTGATCAAAACGTGTGGAGGGGGAGAAAAGCTAACAAGATTCAGTTGTCAATTGATTAATACATTTTGTTTCTACCTTTGGTGAACAAATATCTATGTATGATGCAAGGGGATTACCCTAGGAGAAAAGGTTTGCCAGCTTTCCTTTGAAACTACCTTGATAGGAGTTAGAGTGAACATATGTCCTGGTTTTTCTCATTTAAGTTTGGTTTATACCAGTTGACTTGATGTAATTATTAATAAAGCCTTTCTTTACATTCAAAAGTGTTCCAGGGGATGATAAATGTGTTTGGGTGATATATTACATGGTGTTTTTTCAAAAACAGTGGTTTTGTGGCTCCTGAAAGATTCTGGGAAGCTGCTGCCTTGACGGTTTTCTATTCGGAGTCTGGGATTCCATTGTGCAGGCTTCTGGAATAGCGGATCCAGCCTCTCTAAGGGGTGGCTATGATGAATGGACACTTACAGGGCAGCTGAGGCCAGAAGGATCAGATAATGAATGTCCAGTTTTACAGGATGCACCAACATTAACAATTCCATTGCTAACTAGGTAAAGATCAGCTGTGTGAAAAATGACTTCCCATTTCCAAGCTATAATGAGAGTAAAATCGTGCAAAGACAGATGAGACAATGCTTTGAGTAATCCTTGATGAAACTGGCATGAGAAGTAAAACCATTTGTCTCTCCTACTAGACTGGCTCTTATTATAAAATGGCTGTGTTATCATCTTAAACCAGAATGGACTGAAGGGGACAGAAGCTTCTGAGCTGTTTCTGTCATCCACAGATGCTCATCAATAAGAAAGAAGCAAATATTCAACCAGCACTTTCTCATGATAATACTGGACATTCAGACATAACTTGAAAGACAAAAAACTACCTGCAGTGGACTTGTGAGCATTTATACACTGAATTTGGCTTAGCATTCACCTTGACCAATAAAATCAGGAGGCAGGTCTCTGCCAGGAGCATGTTGTTAACCCAGATAAGTTAAACCTGGAGTCTAGCTCATTTCCAACCATTTGACTATTTACCATTCAAATCCTTGGTAGTCTCAATGCCTGGCATCTATGCCTTCAGCTGAATGTGCCATGTGGATCATGCAATCAGTTATTCGTGTAGTCTTAGCAACAGAAGACTTTGGGAAAGAAAATGAGGGGCAAAACCCTATATAAGGAGCCTGGTGACATTATTTTCTTGTCCTTTTTGTAACGTTGGGAATGTCACCTTGCTTCCGTATGTCCCGTTTCATCACCCGTGAACAGGATTCACCTGGTTCACAGAAGGGCTGTTGTCTAAAACACCAGCAGTGCCTTTTACATTCTCTGTACCTCCCCAAACACCTGGCTGTACCTCTGAACTCTCCTCCCACCACTCCTTACACAAAAATTAGCAATATATCGAGATGCAGCACAAATGCCAGCTCACCATGGTACAATTCCTATTTTTCTCCTAGGTTCTTTGAATAAAATGATGTCTGTTTCCTCTGAGCTCATCAGCATGTTATGTCTGCTCTTTCATGGCAACATCTCTGGTGTCACTTTCCATGTTTTATTATTATTTTCAAGAGCATGTTGGATGTCCTTTTGGGCTGGCTTTGCTGCAGCTAAATTTACCTGGCTGTCAGAAGCAGAAATGTGCAAGTTTTCCTTGCTGCCTTATCCATTTTCTTAAGCTCATCCTGTCTCCACTCTCAGTGCAATGAGGTTAGTGGTTCCCAATTCCTTAATTTTCCCTGGGACCCCCCTGCACCTCTCCAACTCTACTGCTACCAGCTCTCCTAATCTCTCATGGCTGGTGCAGTTTTCTTCTAAGAGGTTTCCACAGGCCTCCTGCTAACAATGGTCTACAATGCATCTGTAGCGATCTTTCCTGAAGATCTTCCTTCAAGCTGATCAACGTGTCCCTGTTTAAAGTCCACCAAGGACCCTTGATTGCCTTTATCAGAGTCAGCTTCAAGGTGTGCAACCATGCAGATGTGGAGGGCCTCGTGCTTGGCTTTGTGCTCTTTGAGCGTCATCTTGACCTTCTTAATAATTTTTAAACCAGGGGCCTTGAAATTTCCTTTTGCACTGGGCTCCACAAATTATATAGCTGGTCCTGTCTTTGGTGTAGAATCCAAGTCTTGTAAAGAACCTTCATGGCCCAAGTGACTGCCTCTCCCCACAGCGAGCACCCTGGTCACCGTTCTCTGACCTCAAGCCTCGTGCTTTTCTGCTTCTTCCCAAGCATCCTCGTCCAACCATGCCATTTGCTCTAGTTGGTGCCATTTGTGTGAAACAATTCATCCCATGCCTAATGCATGTTAGAGTTGTAGCTGGGAACTGGGAACATGTAGATGAGAGCAGAGACCTGGTGTCAGAATAAAAATTGACTATCTGTAGGTAATGAAAATATATGTGGGAGGTGCAATAACAGGAAATGAATATTTGATAAGCCAGTTACACACACACACACACACACACACACACACACACACACACACACACAGGACCCCTGTTTGTTTGGTTTCACCAAAATAGAATTGAATTTTACACACGATTGTGAACTGGTAGCTGTCTTCTGAAATTTTTCTACATATTTATGTGTTTTCTTATTGTTTGCTTTTCAAAAATGGCTCGTTAGACTTTCTTCCCTGCTTCTTCCCTTTCTTGCTCAATAATTTGTGTAAATCTCTTCTAATTCAATGATTAAAACAAAGTTTTGTGTTAAGAATCCCCTGTTAATCATTTCTTTGTTTCCATCATTAGAAGAGCTGGCTTCAAGTTCATTTTCATTCCACTCTTTTGGAAAGGAACGTCGAATGGTAGCTGTTTTCCAACTTGAACTATTTGCTTATTAAAATTTGACATTCAGGCCCACCCTTGTATTTATTCTTTCAATTAGGCAAACGAGCATATTATTTGGGAATTTGGTTGTGAATGCTGGCTTTTCCTTATAATTTTTTTCTCGAAACATCTGTTTAGGGAGGAAGCATGTAAGTCACAAAATAATTCCAGAAATAATATTCAGATGAAAACTCTGTCAGCTCAGCCCAGTTTTAGAGACACATTACAAATATTCTGTTTAATTATTTTCACCTGCATTCGGTCTCCTTTCTCTGGTTATGTTCCTCTTCCCAAGGGGAATCAGATTTTTCCTCAAGTTCCCTTCCTGCCGCCATGCAGCTCTATGTCAGGGCTGACTCCATGGTTCTCTATGCCACCAAAGTCGGCCTGCACAAACATTATCAGTTCTTGCCTACTTCCCAGTGGGGCATGGGAGGCACTCAGCAAACTGAGCCCTTTTCCAGTAGATGTGCAAAAGATAACCATTTCAAATTTTAGGAATTAAAAGTTCTAATTTATTCTAGTCTGAGTTTTCTTGAGTACAAAACTACTTTTGATTGGGAGACTGCGGATGTAGCAGGGAGAGGGATGAATCAGACAGCAGAACCTATTTGGGTTAGAAAATATAAAGCAGAGGTAGGTAAGCCTGGGAACATTCTGGAATCTTATCCTCCTACCACTCTCGCTCCTTCTCTACCTCTGTGAACTGAACACCCTAATCCACTCTCCAGCCTGCACCAGGCCACACATACATACTTTCTAGTGGGAAATCCCACTTCTACTTCTACTTCACTTCTTGGAGCAGCTTCCTGGAGGTACCAGGGAAGTCAGACTTAATGCTGGGCCCTTTTCAAGCAGCCTGAAACTGGCTTTGTGGCTCCATTTCCAACTGTTTCTGCTGATTTCTTTGAGCAAATACTTGCTTTTTGTCTATTTCCCTCCTGAGCTGTATGCTTCGTCGAGGCTGGGGAACCATACAGAACAAAACATATAAGGGTTCATATAAGGACTGTAAATGAGCCTCTGCAGTAAAGGAAATGTCTATCTGTGCTGTCTGTTTTGGTAACCATGGGCCACATGCATCTATGGAGTATTTTAAATGTGGCCAGTGTGACCGAGGAATAGAGTTTTCAATTCTATTTAACTCTTACCCATTTAAGTTTAAGTTTGAATAGTGCCATGTGGCTTCCATATTGGACGGCGCTGACTGTAAGCTGGGCTGGTGGATGTATGGGTGGTACAATACCTGTTCCAAGGACGTGAATAACTGGATTGGGTGGGGGGCAGGGGTGGTGGTAATGAAAGAGAGTCAAAGTCATCACCGGTAGATTTTTGCATTTTTATACTCAACATACACACTCACGTACGCACACTTATGCTCTCCCCTGCCTGGACTGGAGTGAATGCGGGAGGGGAAACTGTGTAGACTCCCACATCAGCTCTAATGTCTTCCCTGGCACTGAATTGAAGACTGCTCATTCCCAGCCCCATTCCACCCTTGTACTCATCCTGCATTCCTCTGGGTGCAAGGAGGCCATTGTCAGTCCAAGTATGTGGTGTGGTCCCCTGAGTCACCAGGAAGCAGAAAATCCTTGCTTGGCAAGTTCCCTGAACCTGGGAGGATATCCTGAACATGCCATAACCTGAAAAAGTGCATGTTTGTGTTGTAGCATGAAAACCCTCTTTCAGCCAAAAGAGGTACAGCGCTTGCTAATCCAGGATGATCTAGAAACTTGACTCGGTAGGTGGTAGGTAAAGAAACCAATTTAACCTCTCTGTTCATGTAACCCGTGCTGACTACACATGCCCTGACTGGAGGCTGGTTTCTGGTTTCCAAGAGGTATGTTTCCAATGGTACACTGATCTGTGTCTGTTAAGGAATCCTTTGCTTTTGATGGTATAGGAGATCACAACTCTGTTGGTTCAGTTCTGTATTTAGAAAAGCCAGGTCTGAAAGGCCTGTCTTAGAAAGTTCCCTCTTTCAAAAGTTGTATCAGCAGGAAGGTCTCCACAGCTCTTCTGAATGCCACCCTCAGCAAGTACCTGCAGACCTGGAAGATATAGGCTGGACTCTCAAATGAGGTCTCCAGGCTGCCTGAGTGACAATGGGCTTTCTGACCTTACTGAACCAACACAAATATTTCAACGGCCTTTTCAAATATCTGTGTGCAGACTTCTCACCTGCTGGTTCAATGTGTGGAGCTTAAGGAGTTGGGACACGTGAGCCTAATTGTCTCCAGGAAATCTGCCTTTTCTATGGCTGCTCTAAGTTATTCAAAGGATATTTAATTTATTTAGTCAGAGGACACAGAAAATTCTGGGAACTGAAGCATATATTAATTTTGGTTTTAATAATCTGAAAGAAAGTAATTGCTGTATGCAATTTTATTCCACTGAATTTCTGCATCCTTCCCAGTTGCTCCAGCTCCTTGCTATGGGGCCCTGAAATAAACCTAAATGTCTATGGGAATTTGGTGTACAAGAAGAATAGTGTTTGCCTTAGAAGAAAAAATAATTGACATCAATATTTTGGGGACAATTGGTTTTCTACCTGAAAAAATACTCCACACCAGATGCAACAGTAATCTAAATTGATTGTAATACAATCTTAAAAAAAATAAGCAAGCAAAGGGCAGTAGCAATTGTAGAAGGAAAAAAATAAAGAGGAGATTTTTGCTTTAAATAATTTTGAGTAGGAAAGGCTTTCCTAAAAAGAAATATAAAAATATAAAAACCAAATTTTATAAAGTAAAAGATATAAAGATTTTACTACACAAAAGCTCAAAATATTTATATGATTAAATACATCATAAATAAAAGATAAACAAATAGCTGGAATATTTTTATCAGCAACAAAAAGCACAGGCAAGGATTAATATTCAGAGTAAAGAATAAAGAACTCTTATGGATTAATAAAAAGTCAAATAAATTTAAAAAAACAAGCAAATTCCATGAGCAAGTAATTCATAGTTGATGAAATACAAATGGCCAACAAATATGTAAAGAAGTGTTCAAAAAAGCTAATAATCAAACAAATGCAACTTTACATAATGCTACTTATTTTAGTTAACAAAATACTTTAAAACAGTGTGTAGTGCTGTGGAAAATGGTGCTTTCATGCTTTTGGTGGGAATCTGCATTGGTACAACCTATTCAAGGACAAAGTCAACATTATCTGTTAAAATTGTAGATGTCCTTGCCTTTTAACAGAGAAACGCACTTTCAATAACTGATCCTACAGAAATAGTTGCATGTGTATAGGTAGATGTATGTAAACAGTTATTTTGAAAATTTGAATCCCTGAAAATGCTATTGTCTATGGTATATATGCTATTATCATGGTGTGATAAATTAGGTGGATATAGAATAGCAGGAAGAGGTCTTCTCATTCCCCTATCATTTCTTTCTGCTTTTTGCTTTCTTGTCTTAGTGCTTTGGATACTCATGAAAAAAATATGGCTTTATTTTCATCTAGATTTGGTAGGGATTGTGGATTGTGATATCAATGATATTTGATGTAGCAATAAAGTTTTTTTTCATTTAGGAATGTAAATGCTGTTAGCTGGGGACCAGGTTAAGAGAATGACAGCTACTAGTGAGAACCAAGGCAGGGTTAGTGGGGTGAATGAAGGAGCTCCCCAAGAAGCACACAGTGTTTTTTTTCTGTACCAAAAGACCAAATTAAGAGGCGGTGACTGGAAGAATCTGCAACAGGCTGAGCTTTGACCTTGAATTTGACTAGTAACTAATTACCAAGAACGAAAGGGGATTGTTTTAAATTGGTTAGAGGCTGAATTACCTTTACTTGTTGAATAAGGAGAGTTTTACTTTGGCTTTGATTTTGCTGTCAGCCAGGCTGAGGATCCAGGGCCAATTCAGTTCAGTGTTAGAAAAACAAAGGTACATTTCAGCATGTTCAGTGTCTACTGTCATGGGGTGGTGACAGCAAGGCTAGAAAGAGCATGCATGCGGTGACCCCTTCAGTCATTCCAGACAACCCACTAGGTTTCCAAGAGATCAAGCCTACTCACTTCCCCAGCCAGGGTCCCTCCATGCTCTGAGTCCACTGGTTCCAGCCAGGATCATGCAGATAGACGGAGAGGTGATTCATCATACAAATGTGGCCATGAAACCAGAGGAGGAAAGAGCAGGTCTGCTCATGGCCATGTATAACATCAGTTTAGTAATTTTATACAAAACACAGGTTCTTTCCCACGTAACCTAATCTGTTGTCTGGCACTATTTCCAGACTCCTCCAAGGAGGAACCAGCTATATGACAAGTGGGTCTGCTGTTCGTGCTGTTTCATCCCTTTCTGAGTAGAAGGTTAGGATAAAAATGTCTGGGCCACAGAGAAAAACTTAAGGTTACTGGATCAAAATCAAGTGTCCTAGGCACCCCTCTTCCACCCATTGTTGAAATTATACAAATCATTCTTCAAGTCTGCAACTTTGTTTCTTTAGACCTGTACATCGGTCTATGTTTTATTTCTATTTACATACCTAGACACACATCCTTCCTCTTTTTCAACAGATGCCTTCTTCTGAACAATCCTGCAAACTCAATATTGTAAATTTGTGTTGACTTAGTTTTCTGGCTCCTTTACATTCAGAACAAATGGAGAGCCATTGATTGAGGTAGCAACAAGGATCAAAGATCCTGCAATTAGTCACCTTCCCAGCTCTGCTGGGCCTATCTCTTCCCATAACCCTCTTCTTTCCTTCCTCTGGGCTTGGAGAAACACAAAGCTTGGGGCAATCTAAGGGCAGAACTGAAAAAAAGAAAAAAAAATGGAGAAATGACATTTTACAATCTGGGCAGTTTGTGGGATTTGATGATCACAGGAATCATTGTCGGGAAGGGCTTTACAGATTACCTGATCCCATCCCACATTTCCATTTGGACAAATTAAGAAACTTATGGGATCTTCCCAATAGCACATACCTAGTGTTGAAACTCAAGGGAAATAAACAGAACTCACTTCCAGAAAGCTCAAATAAGATGTATGCAGTAATCTCTGGAATCAGCAATAAAATAAACCTCCTAACTGAAGTTTGAAATGAAGGCAGGGCACTGTACTTGTATTTGAATACTATTCTTTATGCAAAAGAATAAAATTAATTTATGCAAGGTAATAGTGTCAGTTTCATTTTATAAGCTGATTTATAATTACCTAAGCATTTTGGGGTAAGTCCTTAATATCCATGACAGCTTTGTGAATTCTGAATTATTCTGATTTGCAGCTTAATCATTTTAGATGCACAGAGGTTAACTTGCTTTCACGTTAACCTGGAGCTGTTAACACAAGTTCAGTGTTCAGTGTTAAACAAGGACTATGTTAATGTTAAAACAAGAACTCAGATAGGAGTCAGGTCTCTCCAGGGTAGCCCCAACCTGAGCCCATTCATATCATACATTTTCCTGAAGAATTAAATCAATGATTCTTTCCTGCTCTGGGGAGCCTCATTTCAGTGTCTACCAGCCTTCATGATTGGTACGATCACAGTGATTAATGAGACTGGGGAGGATCCTGACACAGCATGTTGCCTTCCACTGTTATAGCTTCAAGTATAAAAAGTGGCAACAGAAGCCAAGCATGAAGTCATATTATATTAGTATTTGTTTTTTAAATAAAAGAGTCCCTCTTGCTGACATTTTTATCCACAGGAATAAAATTTGAATCAGATTTGACTGTTGGTTCAAAATTATAGACTGGATTACACATTTGAGATACATAAATAAAACAAAAATTATTATCTGTCTAAATTACAGGCAATTGGCAAGTTTTGGGGGGACATATTGCAGCCTCCTTATTTAACATCCAGAAGTATCCAACTAACTCCCCCTTTTTTCTCTTCTTGGGATGTTCCTATAATCTTCTCATGCTAGAATGATTCAATTTTGCACATATTTTTCCAGGAAAATGCCAACCATTTATGTAAAAGACAAACACACACGCTTTTCCTGGACTTTTATAGGTTGTTCCACACACACATTAAATTTCTGCAAAATTGGGAACTTAAGAGTGATTTGTTGTGGTTTATAGTTTTAAGGGATTATGGAAGTGGTCCAGTTGCACCATTTTATATCGTGGTGGATGAAAGGAAGACTCAAGGTATAGCCTCTGATAGTCAACTGAGATAGCTTGGATTTTCCTGGCAATTTCCTTGAGAAATAAGAATACTTATTGATAGAACTGAGTCTAAAATACCTTTAAGCAGGTCCAAATCACTTGGTTCTCCAACTACACATCACTGCCTTGAGGTCTAAGTTTCAGTTTGTTCTGCATTCCTGATCTGCTGTGATACTGGGGACAAACGTATCTCTGTCTTCTTATCTAATTCTGATATAAGATTTCTCTTTGTAGGAGTGTCACTGAAGAAAAAGATTTCTTCCCAGATTATGAATTTTTGCACTTCTTTTTAAAATGGCACTTTTCTACTTTAGCTCCTCTTGCAAATTGTTACAGTTATGGGGACAGGCTTGGTAATCCATCCTTAAAATTGATTACCAACTGATGCATTTCCTCCTCTTCCAGAGCACATACAGCATGGTACGGTAACTGGTAACCTCATATTTCCTGTCTCTGTCCTTGACTTTGCTGTGACCACACACACAAGACCATCCTACCATCTGCTGAACCTTCCCACCATTGCCTGAATCTGCACGAGATGGGCTGGATTGCTTCACAGTCTCATCACTCATTTCTAAATAATAGTAGCAGCGAACATCATCAGGGGCAGCCTGTGATCTTTATCATCTCATTTAAAGAAGCTGACGCCCATGTGAGATAGGTGCTATCATTAATTGCATTAGATACACGTGGAAACTGAGTCTGAAAGTAGTTCAGTGCATTTTTCCAGGGACTCAGGTTGACTGGTGGAACCTGCATTTGAACAAGCCGATTTTTATCTGTGACATGAAGTCATGGAATCTCAGTAGGAATGAGAGATGCCTTGTAATCTAAATCTTACTCTATGTTTCAATTCTTTGCTCAGGGAGATTAGAGTCATTGGTTTTGCTGGGAAAGGAGGAGAATAAGGAACTTCAGTCGGAGGCAGGTGTTGTCTGCATTTTCGCGCCCCCTCCACTCCCCTGCCTTCCTCTCTTCTTCCCTCTCTTTCTCTATTCTTCTTTCAAAACATGCATGCCAACTCCTTTGACTACCTCAAATCATGATATTTTCTTCATGGGGGTGGAGATAAGGAGCAAAGACACATAGAAAAGTCTCTCCAGACATGTATGCTAGATAATATTCCCTGTCAGCTCCTTATTTATACTCATTGTCTTGCGCTTGAAGGAGGAATATATTTAACAGGAAGTCTGGAAGTCTGTCAATACTATGCAATGCAATATTCCTATGTTCTTGTACATGGAAACAAAAAAATGTCTAAGAGATCTGACACTTTTTCAAACAATCAGAACTTTACTGAACCCTAACCTAATGGATTTGGGAAAGTCATACAAAAATTGCCAATATTTAAAGATCTTTGATGTGACCATTTCACTTTATAAATTGTGAATTTCCTTTTGGCTTTTTTGCTTGTAATTGTGGTCTGCTGTCGACATGTAATTGTGCTTCTTTGACAATGTCATGTTTTATGTTAGACTTAACATCTAGTATGTACCAGATTTCCCCATTCCATTATAGCTATTTCATTTTCATTATTCAAATAGAACTCCTTCTATTAAAAATAACCCATTTTATTTAGTTAAAAATATCCGGCACAACATTAAAAAATACCACATTTACATATTATATGCATTTCAAGTAGTAATAATGAAAACAAGAAAACTCTAGGTAAAATTGGGTCTTTTCATTAATACTGAACTGTCAGTAATTAGTTCTTGTTTTTTCTTCACTCCATTTTTTTGATATTTTTTAATTGAAGTGTAAGTAATCAATTCTTTTATAAAATTATTAATTCTCAAATTTGAGAAGAGTAATTTCTTGAACTTAGTATAAATCCTTATTCTACAGTAGAGAATTTGTCATGATTAAATAATTTGCTTGAGGATAACTCTATTATTGTAAGTTACAGAGCCCTAATTCTGCTTCTATTTTCTGAAAGAAATTGTAGAGAGTTGGCATTATTTCACCTCTAAGTATTTGGTAGAATTCACCAGTAAAACAAGCTGTAGCAGTTGCTTTGTTTTTAGGAATGTCTTAAATTATTGATCTGATGTCATTAATAGAGCAGGAGTATTTAGGCTATTTCCCCTTTTGTGATTTTGTAGTTTGAGTATTTCAGGAAATCAATCTCTTTCCTCTAAGTTATCAAATAATGTGAGCATCAGGTTGAAGTATTCCCTTCCCATCCTCTTAATTGTCCGTGGGATTGGTAGTGATGAGAACACTTTCATTTCTGATATTGGTAATTTATGACTTTTTTCTTGGTTAGCCTGGTAAGAGGTTTATGATTTTATTAAAGCACCAGTCTTTGATTTCATTGATTTTCTCATTTTTCTGTTTATAATTTCACTGATTTCTGCTATAATTCTTATTATTTCATCTCTCCTTCCTTTAGTTTTAATGGCTCTTCTTTCTCTGGTGTTCTACAGTAGAATCTTGGGTTATTGATCTTAGTTCTTCTTTCTGAATATGTACACTGAATACTATAAGTTTCCCTCTGAGCACAGCTCTCACTGCATTCCTTAAATTTTGATGGCTTGTTTTTTCACTTTCATTTGGTGCAAGATATTTAATAATTTCTCTTGAGAATTTTCCTTTGACCCACATACTATTTATAAGTGCTGTTATATCCAAATAACTGGGGATTTTCCTATCTGTTACTGATTTCTATTGTGTTCAAAAACACTTTTCATTTGATTTCTGTTTTTTAAAATTTACTGCATTGTATTTTATTAACTGGAATGTGGTCTATCTTGGTGAATGTTCTGTGAGACTGAGAATAATGTGTATTCTGCTCTAGTTGGATCGAACACTCTATAAATGTCTATTGGTTTCAGCTGATTGATAATGCTGTTCAGTTCCCCTGTAACTCTACGGATTTTCTGCCTGCTTGATCTGATCTGTCCATTACTGAAAGTTTAAGGAATGGTCTGTTTGTCCTTGAAGTTCTATCAGTTTTTGCCTCATTTCTTCGTTACTCTTTTGTACTCACACATTTAAGATCGTTATGCCTTCTTAGAGAACTGACCTTTTTACCATTAAGTGAAATCCCTCTTTGTTCATGGTAATATTCATTGTTCTGAAGTTTGCTTTGTCTAAAATTAACAAGCTACCCCAGTTTTCTTTTGATTACTGTGGTCAATCTTTCTCCATCCCTTTAAACCTCAGTCTTTATGTTCAAAGTTAAGTTTCTTTTCTTGTATAGAACAGATAATTGAGTCTTATTTTGATTTACTCTGAAAATCATTATATTTTAATTGGTATATGTAGTGCATTCACATTTAAAGTGATTATTGCTATAGTTGGATTAGCAGCTCACATATTTGTAACTGTTTTCATCTGTTGTGTTTGTCCTTTATTTCTTTTTCCCTCACTTTTTCTGTCTTTGATTTTATTGAGCATTGAATATGATTTCATTTTGTCTCCTTTCTTAGCCTATCCACTGTATTTCTTTTAAAAAGGTTGTCCTAGACTTTATAATATATATTTATACCTCATCTAAGTCTGCCTTCATATATCATTTAAGAGGAAAAATAATAGATTTTATTTTGCCTTCATATATTCCATATACACCTTATCTGTTTATGTTGATCTAAGGTTTCAACTTATATTACTTTCCTTATGACTGAAGAACTTCTTTTTACATTTTCTGCATAGCAACTCTGCCCTTGAATTTCCTCCATTTTTGTTTGCCTTTCAAATAATTTATTTCTTGGTCACTTTTGAAAGGATAATTTTTCTTGATACTAGGTGTGAATTCAGGTTGGTGGGTTTTTATTTTCTTCTTCTTCTTTCAACACTGATATTTCACCCCACTTTTTTTGCTTGATTTCTGATGAGAAGTCTGCTGGGATTCTTTTTGTTCTGTAAACAGTATTTTTTCCTCATGCCAACTTTCAAGATTTTCTCTTTGTCTTTAAGTTTCCTCCAACTTGAAAGTTATATAATATGTTATGCCTAGGTGTTTGTTTTTGTCTTTATCCTGCATGTTTTTTTGAGATTCCTGGACCTATGAGTTCACATATGTTATTAATCTTGGAAAGTTCTTCGCTATATTACGTTAAATATTTCTTCTGCTTCATTCTTGTTTTCTTTTCCTTCTGCATTCGAATTGCACACATTACCCTTTTGAAATGGTCCCATAGTTCTTGGATGTTCTGTCCTTTTCAAAATTTCTTTTTCATTCATTTTTCCTTTTGCATTTCAACTTCGGAAGTTTCTGTTGCTCTATCTTCAAGTTAGTTCATTCTTTCCTCAATGGGGTTTAATACTGATAAGCCTCTCTAAGTCATTCTTAATTTCTATTACTTCGTTTGTGCTTCTCTCGTTGGGTCCCCAACTCTATGCTTAGATTATTTTTTAACTGGAGCCCTTAACATATTAATCGTTATTATTTTGAATTCTCTGATAATTGCATTATCTGTGTCATGTGTGTGTCTTGTTCTGGTTGCTTTGTCTCTTCAGATTGTGTATTTTCTTCTGGTATATGTTGTGATTTTTTTTTGCCTATCAGGTAATAGGAAAGAGGTAAATCCTTCAGCATGAGGATTTAGGTTAATCTAGTTAGGAACTGGGTTGCATTTACTATTGCTCATAGGTACAGATACAGCCAGATACTTCAAATTCTCCTAGTGTTACTTTTTGTTTTATCTCTTGATTTGGGGTTTTTCTATGTACTCTTTCTTAGAGAGATTATTGCTCTTATGGTTTTTATAGCTGTGACACAGTTATTATGGTGATACTATGTTGATAAATTGATAATACAGTAGATATGGTGGATAGGTGTAAGAGAAATGGAGCATTTTGTTATCTGAACACGTCTTAGTCTATTGGTGGATTTGTGTTTTGTGATTGTGATCCAGGCTGTGGGATCCTCATAAGTGTTTCTCCAGTGGTATAGCTTTTTTCCTACTGGTCTCCACAACTTCCTGGATGCAGTGTTCGCAATTTTTTTGAAGCTCAGACTCTGTTGACCATGATGTCACCCTGTGTGGGAGATAAGACGGCTGGAGGGGACTGGAGTTGGAAGAATTTCCCATTTCACAGCTGGGATAAGGCTTCAGAATTGAACTCCATCAATGTCCTTTTTCCTGGAGAGTAGGCCTTTCTTTTGCAGAAGTCTGTGGTCATATTTTACACTGGTAATTTTTCTCCTCCACTTGCAACAGCAATGAGAAAATATTTCTCAAATCCTCACCATGTGAATCTGGTGAAATTCATGGGGCAAAGGACCTGAAGAAAGAATGAATGAACAGATGGGGAGTCCCTTGAGGCGCCTAGAAATTTTTTACTCTCGTGATAGTTCATACTCAGCCTCCAGCAATTTGTTAAAATTAGCATTTAAGTGGTCCTACCACTTTATGGTTCCAGTAGCTTCTGCTCCAGGTAATTAAATATTGGTTGCTGTCTTTATAGATGTTCCTATCTCTCAGATTTTTGGTAATGGTTTGCCCTATGACTTCCGTTCTCTGAGGAATCCAAGAAAAATCCTTGATTTCCAGATCACCCAGATTTTCCTTGGGGTAAGGTGGAGATAATGACTTCTAAGCTTTTCATGTGTTGGAGCTAAAACTAGAAGCCACATATTAACTGTTTTACTTCCAATAAGAAGGTCCCACCATGGTTGGGGGAAATGTTGGGAAAAGGTCTTAGATCCGGTGGCTCAGAGCTATGGGAAGTCAAAAGAAAGAGCACGTTCTGATAAGGCCCCTCTTCTGGAAGAGGAGACATCTTGTGTGTGTGCTGCCTCTTCCCACGTCCTGATACAGGCAATATAGGAGGTAGATGAAGATGAAGAATTTACTGAAACAAAATAGTTCTAAAGAATAAGAAACACAAAAAGGGGAAAAACAGTGCTAGTTCCTGTAGTAACAGAATAGGAATTTTGACTTCTGAAGTATGAAACCACTTACACCTTTTCCTGTCATTTCTAAAATCTTTCCTCACATGGAATTTCCTGCTATTGTGGATCCGGGGAAAGTTCAATATTAATCATTATCATAAGAAATCAGTACCAGTGTAAAGTTATTGTAAGAAGAAAGCATAAATTAGTATCAAAACATTCAGCTGATGACAACATTGCAAAAAAACATTCATGGAAAAAAATGATCAGCATAACAAAAACACCCTATTATGAATGAATATTGTTAAAAGAGCAATTGCATATATGAAAAGGTACCTTGAATCATAATACAAAAGATAAACACCAGGAAGTTATGAAATAGGAATTGATAGAACTCAGAAAAGAAACCGAAGACAAATACAACCACCATTGCAGAATAAAGGGTGAATTACCAGATGCCCAAGGGAAGACAGGTGCCATGGAAGGGACAATAGAGAGAGAGAGATAAACATAGATCTGAAATGTGTAAGAGGCTAAAAGAATTAGAGATATTTCCTGGTCTGGCTCTGATAGAGGGATGTTAATAAGCCTTGTCCTCTTGCCATAAACGTATAGAACTGGATGAAATATAGAAAGCAAATGGCTTCAGATATTGAAAGACAGGCAGTGTAGCGTTTGATCCTTGAAAGAATGGAAACACTTGAGTAAAGTCCTACATTCATTTTGGACTTCTGCTTCAGGCGTGTTACAAACTACTACACATGAATTGGAACTCAGGAGTGTAAGTGCCTTTCTGAGTAGAATTAATGAAGATTAGAGGTTAGGGCTCCTGTGAGGCTAGAATGTAAAGAGTATGGTACCAGAGAACAGATGTGTTCAGAGAAGGAATTCCATAAATCTGTAGGGAGACCCCTTAAACATTTGGCCAAATGCTGAGCTACACATATTATTTCTTGAGTCCTGCCAGAGAAAAGCTGAACTAAGATTTTAGAGATGGCACACTACTGAGAGATGTTGAATTCTGACCAAGCATAGCTGAGATGCCAAAAAATCCCTGCCTTTATGTCGGGTTACATTTTTCCCTAGGAAAAGTGTTGGTCCTGAACTTTTCCAAGAAGGCCTACAAATAAGCCATGGAAGGATAAATTATGCCTTCCAATAAATTATGTGTGCCAAAATAAAACTCAGCATTCTTTACAGTGGATGTCAAAATTCAGATTCCCAGTGTTAACATACACAATGCCTAATAGACAAAGAAAATATATGAGAATAAACAGGAAAATGTGACCCATAACTAAAAGAAAAAGCAGGCAGGAAGAAATAGGGTCAGGGATAAAAGATATGTTGGAGTTAGCAGGCAAAGACTAAAATAGTTATGGTGTGATTGAAATTTAAAGGAAAAGTAATGAACGAACAGATGGGGAACAATGTCAGAAAAATGGAATTTGTAAGAGATAATTAAATGGAAATTTTAGAACTGAATACACTATATCCATTTGTAGAAGGGATTAACAGCAGATTGGATACTGTAGAAGAAAAATCAATGAATTTGAGTAAGGAGCAGCAAAAACTATACAAAGCATAGTATACAGAGAAAAAAATTGCTGAGAAAAGATGAGAGGGTATTGGAGACCCATGGGATAATAACAAGAAGTCTAATAGGGATGTAATTGGTGTCTAGAAAGAAGAAGAGATAAATTGAAACACAAATAATATTTGAAGAAATAATAAATAGCCCACATTTCCCCAAATTTCATGAAAAATATCAACCTAGAAGTCCAAGAGGCTCAACAAACACCAAGAAGGGTAAATTCTAATAAAACCATTTCTAGGCGCAATATGTCAAATTGCTAAAACCATAAAGAGAAACCCTTAAAAGCGACCAAGTTGGAGAATGTGGTGGTGTACACAAGATTACATGTATGAGAAAAATCAATAAGAAATACTGAAAACTTTGTTTAAAAATAATGGAGATTCCAAAGCAATGGAATAACATCTTTCACAATATTGGGCTGAGTGGGGACCATCAACCTAGAATAAAGTAAATATGAAAAAAAAGGCATTTTAGATATGTAAAAACAGAATTTATCACCAGCAGGCTTGTATTGTAAAGAATTCTGAAGGAAGTTCATTAGATTTAATAGAATGACATCAAATATAAACTCACATCTATATGAAGAAATAAAGTGTGAGAAATGGTTAATACATGAATAAATATTCAAAAATCTTTTTGTTAGTTTCTTAATATCTTTAATAGCTATTTTACTACTTTAAATAAAAATAATCATCATGTATTATTGTGCTTATTATATAAACAACAGGAGGTGGTAAATGAAAATATGTTATAAGAGTCTTGTATTATACATGAAGTGATATAATATTAATCCAAGGTGATAGGTTAATGATGCAACTGTAATCCCTTGAGGAAACACCAAACAAGCAAAAAAACTAAAACAAAGTGATATAGCTAAAAACTAATAGAAGAGGTGAAATGGAATTATATATACATTCAATTACAAAGCTTCCAAATATGAGAAGCAATAAGTGACAGGACTGAGGGGAGGAATAGACAAATCCATAATTTTGGGTGGCTGTTTTAACACTCTTTTCCCAGAAATGGATCTATGGATTCAATATGATCCAAATCACAATGTCAGCCAGCTTTTCTGTAGAAGTTGACAAGCTCACTTAAAAATTTATATGGGCATGCAAAGAAACTAGAACAGGGAAAATAATCTTGGAAAGAAGAAGAAAGTTGAGGACTTAACATAATCAAATTTTAGGACCTACTTAAAGTTATATTAATTATGACAGTGTAGTATTGACATACTGGAAATTATTCATAGCATCCATACTTGACAAAGCTTTTGTATCTAGAATATGTAAATACAACTCAATAGTAAAGACAAATAACCCAGTTTAAAATGGGCAAAAGGCTTGAAAAGAAGACGTAATAAAAGACTGAAAAGCATGTGAGAAAATGCTTAACATCTTTGGTAATCAGGGAGATGCAAATTAAGCCCTGAGATATTCTAACATAACCACTAGAATGACTAGACTTAAACACAAACTATTTATAAGGTTTCAGAGAACCGTAACTGTCATATACTGCTGGTGAACATGAAAATTACATTTACTACTTTGAAAACTTTTTATAGTTTCCCATAGTTAAACATGCCCGTATATTATATAGGTTATATTATAACCTCATAATTCCAGTACAGTGTATCTACCTAAAAAAATAAAATATACATATTCCCAGATGATTTATACTAGAATAATTATAGAGAATTTATGCATACTATCCTTTAATGGGAAACAATTCAAATAATCTTCAGTAGTATAATGATAATTAATTTGTCATATATGCACTGGAGTACTATTTAGCAATTAAAAATAATGAATCACTGATACTCACAATACCATGGATGAATCTGAAAACATAATGCTGAGTGAAAGAAGAAAGGCACAAAAGAGTACATGTTATGTAATTCCATTTATAAAGTAGTAGGAATGCCAATATTATTCTGTTATAGAAATCAGGGCAGAAATTGCCTCTGGGAGGTTGAGAAGAAGAGGGGAAATTCCTGTGTGACAGAAATATCCAGTATTTTGATATGCATGTGGGTTACTCTGGTATATGCACTTATCAGAATGTACACTTTAAGTCTGTACATTTCATAGCAGATAAATTCTACCTCAATTAATATATAAAAATGAAAAGTAAGAAAGAAAAAAAAAGTAGGAGAGATGAACAGACATTGGTAAATTCATAGGAAGTGCTGCGGCTGGAATTTCAGACTTGTTTGGCATAAAGTCTTTTAATTAAAAAAAGTCTTTTCATTAAAAGGGGTCATAGACAGATGGAAAAGTCAGACAAGAAGATCTGACATGGAGTTTTTCTGTTATTATTTAATCATATATATTTCTCAATTTCATTTTTATTCCTGAACCTATGAGTTATTTATTTTTATGCATAATTTTTGTAGTTACTACCTTGTTATTGATGTTAACTTAGCTGTTTGGTAGCATAGACTTTTGCCTCTATGGCATCTTAGGAAGTTCTTTTGAGAGTTAATTTATGGTTTGAAACATGATCTATTCTTATAAAGAATAAATTTGTGCTTTAATACAATATTTATTCTCCAATTGTGGGGTATAATGTTCTATGTATTTATATTGATAGAGTTTTTAATTGTATTTGTTTTCATCTTTACTGATTGTTTTATGGTCTGATTGGTCACTTGATTACTGAGATATGCATGTTACTGTCTTCTTTTCTAATTTTATTGTGATAAAAGGAGATTTACCCTCTTAAATTTTTAAGCGCACGATATGTTGTTTGTCTATTAGATACAGTGTTGTACATCTAAGATCTCTAGTGCTTATTCATCATGCTTAGCTGAAACTTTATGACTGTTGATTAGTCATTTCCTTTTCCCATCCCCTACCCACCTCTGACAAACACTATTCCACCCCATGACTCTAAGAATTTGACTATTCTGGAAACTTCATATCAATGGCAGGCTTATTTCACTTACAATGTCCTCAAGGTCCTTCCATAGTGTTGCATATTGCAGAATTTCTTTCTCTTCAAAAGTCTAGATAGTATTTTCCTTATACACCATCCGTCCATGGATGTTTAGCTTGTTTTAGATCTTGGCTATTGTGACTAGTGCTTCAATAATCCTGGGAGTGCTAATGTCAATTCTTTTGGATAAATACCCAGAAATAAGATTGTTGGATCATACGGCAGTTCTCTTTTCAGTTTTTGAGGAGCCACATGCTGTTTTCCATATGGCTGCCCCGTTTTGCAGTCCCACCAACCGTACACAACTGTTGCAGTTTCTCCACATCCTCACCAACCCTTTCTGTCTTGTTTTGTTTTTGGTACTAGCCATCCTAGCAGGTATGAGGTGCTATCTCATTGTGGTTTTGATTATAGCCTTCCGCTCTACAGATGGATTGATCAGCTCTCTGTGTAGTTCCACTGATTTTTGTTTCTTGTATTTTGAGGCTAAGTTGGTATTTTTTTTCTTAGAAGATCCAATGAACTTTTTCTGAAATTATCTTGGGCAGATATTAGAGCCTCATGCTTATTTTCGTATTTTTAAAGTATCTTCCATCCTTTCTTTTCTTTCTTGAAACAAACTAAGCATATAATGTTCATGTACTTTGATAATTGTAATATCTTAGGCTGTTCTTTACGCTGTTGCTTTTGCTTTTATTTATTTATTTTTATTATTTTTCTGCTGTCACCTTCACCTCCAGTGAGGAATTGTACTTTCTTTCTTGCAGATTCATGAAACAATAACAACTGAGGGAATTTTTAGTATGTGTTCTTGGCTGGAGGTGTTCTGGACCCATAGAGCATGAGTCTGTTCTCCATTTCTCACAAGGTCTGATTTAGGATTGCAAATCCTCGGGGGAACCCCCCACCCCAATGTCAAGTTAAAGTTTGGCAAACTTCTTGCTCTTCTTTTTTGCTTTATGACTTTTTTCGCTTGTTCGCCTGAACACTAACAGAGGAGATCTTGGGGCCCCAGCTTTATGCTGGCATTTGTTAGTGGACTGCCTACCTTTGGAAAAACCCAGGCTTATTTTCCTGTTCTCTATGCTGTGTATAAATGTGGAAATAAAAACCATGGTTCATCAAAATTGATGAATCCAGAATAAAAATTAAATTCAGGTATTAATTGCCTGTTTTGGATTCCTGCATTCACTACAGATTTGGTTTTGAAGAAGTTTTTTTTTTTACCTTCTTGCCAATAAAGAAATTTGTTTAATTATGGGTGTGTGTGTGTGTGTATGTCCGTGTTCATGTATTCCTCTACCTTTTTGGTTATATTTCCACAATAGCTTTTAAAATATATAGGCTATCATCCTGCCAGGGAGAGTGTGCCTTCTCACTTTAATTCAGTCACATATCAGATCCTGATATATGTATGGATTTTGTTCAATTCTGTCTAATTTTTTCCTGTATTTAGTTTATCCATACCATATACTTTAATCATAATAGTTCTTTGAATGAACTAATATCAGGTTACCACAATCCTACACTTTGTATTTCTTTTGTAAAATTATCCTCCTTGTATTTGGCCTCTACTGTGAGGGTCAGTTTGTCAAGTTGCACAAAAACTTGTTGCTATTTGATTAGTGGTGTTCCCAAATACTCTTAAGTGTTGTATATTAATCTTATGCATTGTAATTGGTTCTAATATTTTGCCAGTAGATTGTTTTGGAGATATCGTTTAAACCTCCAGATATATAATCAATCACCTCTAAATAAGGAGAGTAAATCTTTATCCTTCAAATAATTAATTTCTTTGTCTTATTTTACTCTATTGACTGATAACAATAACTGCTTGCATGTATATTCATGGAGGGTTCTGAACTAGACTCTTAGATATTCTAACTTCTTGGACCATATCTCAAATGTGAAAAAAAAAAGCAGTCATGACAAAGTACAAACTGGAAGAACATAAAAAGAGATTTGGAACTACTGAGTTCTTGGCAAAACTGTGTAATGTAGTCTCGTTTCCCACTTTCTTAAAGGCAATCCTCTTTTGTTTGATGATACATGTAGGTTTTTGATGGAATTTCATAATCAGGCTGCTTTTGAGTTTATTTTTGTCTTTGGTTGAGAGGTTTTCCTACAAAGTTCCTAGGTTTGGTTATCTTTTAATTCATCCTGCTTTGTTTTACAGTTTCTTGAATCTATGGCTTGATTCTTCTCGAATCTTATGTCTATTTTAGAAAATTTACCTGTTACCTATTTAAACACTGCCTCATTATCCTCCACCTTTCTGGTTCTTTCATTCATGCGTTAAAGAACTTTTCACCGTGTCCCATATAATTTTTAATCCTCTTTTCTGAATTGTCCACCTTTACTCTCTTAGTGCTTCAATCTAATTTATCTACTGATTTATCTTCCAATATACACCAGTTTTCTATTCCTTTGTTTATCTTCTGTGCTTTAAATTTCAGTTTAATTCCTTTGATTCTTTTTACTAGAGTTCAGTTCCTTGGTAAAATTCTGCATTTGTGTCTGTATTTTTGTAATCCTGTTCACTATAGTCTTTTTACATGATTATTGTATTATCTGTGTCACTTGTAAGTCTATTTCTAATGTCTGTTTTTGGCCATTGTGCCTGTTCTTCTCATACTTAGTAATTTTTGATTGCTAGGCATTGCCTATGAACTATTTTAGAGGACTCAGATGATGTTATACCCTTCGTAGAGGATTTGATCTTTCCGGTGGGCATTTGAGGTATTGGACAATTACCACAATCCAGTTGAAGCTGAGTTTCAGGCCTTGTAGGCCTGATTTATTCTTGGTTTGACCTGAGTTCTGGGTGATGCCCTGAGATTTCGTTTTTGCTTTGTTTCAGGGTTGGTGGAACTTGGTAAGCAAGTCTGATGATGACAGTCTAATAATTCTTCCCAGAAAAACAAAATCTGGTCATATTTATATGGTCATGACCTCTGTGGCCAAGAGTCTTAATTATTTCACAGTGCCCCATAAATTCATGGTTCATATACCAAGTATGAAAAAAATCCAAACCTGAAATCTCAGAATAACCATGAAAAAATGATTTTGACCTCTGAATACTTGGAATTTATGGACAAACACTGTAATAATTCTGATGAGGAACCAAGCTGGCAACTCCTTCTTATATCCAGATTTGCTAATTTTTTCCCCTTTGGCAAGTAGATCTTCAAGAAATGTAAACTGCATATATTAGGCGACAGCAGAGTAAGATCAATGAGCTAGCCATATATCATCAAGCTTTGGGACAACACAGATGTCCAATTTAAGTACTTCTCATCTGACAAAACTTAGAGTGCCTTCATTTGGTATGCATTTGTACATTTCTGACATTACTCATTCATTCTTTGGCTCTCAGAACTGCTAGTGAAGGTCCATCTCAGTGTCTCTCAGGGGCACACAATCTGGACGGGACCTTCTACCAGCTGAACAGTCAGAGGGATATGAGCCCCATTTGTGTTTGCCTTTGTTTGTTTTTGTTTGTTTCTGATGTGTTTTTAATGGTTCTGCCACAGGCATGATCCAGGCAATCTTTCAGCCACAAAATTGCTGTTGTGTTTCCCCTTTAATATGAATAATTTGACTTCAGGCATGCATGCAGTCTGGTTATGGTTAATTTCAGAGTCGGACTGATGAAAAACCTCTGCCCTAGTGTGGCACAGTCTCTTCTCATGAATTCTCAGACACTTGTTTCACAGGAGGCAAAAGTTCCAAGGGCGAGGAAACTCTCAGCTAGATGGCTGAAGAATAATAGGGCAGGTTAGATGATAGACACCAACTTGCATTCCAGGGAAGTAGCTAATAGGCTGGTGTGTTAAGGTGGTGAGATACTTAGAAAATGAAATACGTCAAATCCCTGATTTTAACCAGCTGCTCACCATCTCCAGATGGACAGAAAGCGTTGAATTTCCCCCTCCTCTTCTGTGACAAACAATGCATTATTATAAATTAACATTTACTCAGAAATGCGCCAAACAGCTGCAGGTTGATGTGATAGTGATCAGTATATGAAAAAAATGCCTGATGTGAAGTCTTCGAAAATGGAGGGAATCGTCACGTTCCCCAGAATAGAGACAATTGTCTTTGGCTGTGTCTTGTGAGCTGCTTGGTCGTTTTGTGTCCTGCTCCTATTCAAAATATGATGCTAAACCCTGTGTCTGTAGTGTAGGGGGCTTTCCGCTGTTGCTGTTAGTTGATTATCTTTTTCTTCAAGAAATTGTATTCCCTTCGTCTTGGAGAGCAAAGTCTGAGACAAGCCGTAAAGGAGAAACAGGATTTTTTTTATTTTATTTTTATGTCCTCATGCACTATAATCTGTTCTGCTAATCCTCAAACTCCTTTGTTATTTGCATTTGAAAAACCAGTCACATGAATAGATGAGTTTAAAGCAACTTTTCTTGTTCTTGGGAAAACAAACTTACCAATTATACTGTGAATTAAATTTCTTTTTCTCATTCTAAAAAGGCAATCTTTGGAGGTAAGACCCTGGAGGGAAGAAGCTGAAAGTCTAATTTTCATTTCAAATTCGTATGAACTACGTACAGAATAGTTATCCTTTTGAAATCACTTTCCTCTTGAATCTGGCTGGGATAAATGGACGTGATTCGAGAGCCAGAGACACTTGATGACTTTCAGATGCGCTGCAGGACTTTCCCAAGGCAGTCGTCCTGGCTAGATGGACCCATGGATTTTCTTTTCCATGGGTTCTCAACCCAAGGTCATTATCTGCTTCCTGTTTAGCTCTTTATTTAATTCCAGAGAAGCTACAAGTGAGAAACCCAATCCATATTTTGGCTCTAAAAAAAAATGATCTTCCTATTTTATTTTTAAAATAAATAGATGTCCACTCTCTACCCTAATGTGGGACTGAGCTGTCCTAAGTTTAGGGAGACAATTTCTCTAGGGTGAAGATTTTTAACCTTTTTTGTTGGCTCACCTACCCATTGAGAATCAGGTGGATATAGGCATTCTCTTTCCTCTCCCCCAAATATGTACATATCCAAAATTTAGTGTACAATGTGCAGGAGTTATGAATCCTTCTGAAGATATTTACTGTATACCAAATAAAGAATCTCTGCTTTGGAGGCATGGGGAATAGACGTTCAAATCTCAGTCTTCGGAGAGAGACAGAAATGACCCTGACTGCAACTCAGCTCTGCCACTTAATAACTGTGGGAATTTAGACAAAATACTTAAAATCATAGTGTATCAGTTTCCTCATCTATAAAATGAACATTGTAGTACATACCTAATGGATCAGTCATGGTGGATATTAAAGAGCTATATAAACCATGAAAAATGAAAACAGAAATCACAACTTGTAATCGGGCTCTATAACTTGTGAAACAGATAAAATGTCTCACATGATGATACGTAACAAAATGATCCAAATTCAAGTTGTTCAAATACCAGCTCCTTCAGATCAGTATGTTCTGAGATGAGTCCATAAAAAAACTGCTTTGCCAGTAATTCTGCCTGGACCCACGTGTTCCAAGGATAAGATCACTGACTGTTCTAGCAATTCATCCAATTTACAAGTTCTGATCAGTCTTTCTGCATGCCTTGATTGACTGTACTAAAACCAGTCTACAAATCCCCTTTCCTAATTCCCCATTTGACACACTACTGATAACCTTAAGTGCTTAGAGGGTTTCTCTAGTGGTCTTTGTACGTGGGCTTCAATAATTACTAAGAGCTCTTTGAGTACAGGAATTGTCTTTTTTCTCCCTTCCCCAACACAGTATCATCCTTCCAAGCCCAATTTTAATCTGGGAAACAGAAGGGTTCCCCTAAAGCATGTTGAGTTTGTTTACTAGTCTCACTGTTAGGGCCACTTCCAGACAAGAAGGAAAGAACAGAGCAAGACTGAGTGTGAGACTATTAACTTGGGGTTATTAGCAGCCTTTGTGAATTATTCATATATTTTACCTATTTCACTTGGTCTTTTTATTTCTAGGAACTCCTTTGACATTAGGGAGATTAACCCATTATTTATAATAGGAGTTGCATGAATTACAAATATTTAATCTTCAGTTTGTCATTTGTGTTTTAATGCTGCTTATAGGGTTTTGTTTCTTTTAGTTCTTTTTTAGAAGAACTTACTGCTGTATAAACAAATGTATCAATCTTTAAAAAGTTTCTTCACTGAGGTGGAGTTATAGGGCTTTCCCACCACAGATAAAATGTATTGGGAAAAAGCTGGCAAACAAAAATGATGACATTTTTTTACAAACAAGAACAGAGAGTAGAGACTAGTACTATCAAATACGAGAACAAATTTAAAGGTGCAGTAATGGCTCATGATGTGATAGGTGGAACAGAAAAAAAGTAGATCACAATGGGAAACCAAAGGCAAAAACTCACAGGAATTTACTATCCAATTCAGAAAACATCTCAAACCAGGAGAATGAATGGGCTATTTAAAAAATGGAATTGCAACAGTTGGGGTCACCATCTGGAAAAAAAATAGTTGGAGCTTTATTCTGGATCAATTTTAAATAGATGAAAGGTTTAAATGTGAAAAATAAAATCTGTTATAATTCTGGGAGGAAAGAGAGGAGAATTCCTTAATAAGTTTGATTTTTCTTACCTGGCATACTGGATATTTGTTAGTTATCTTCCTTCCCTGCATGATTCCATTCGTATGTAATACCCAAATTTCATGTATCTATACGGTACAGGAATTATGCTAGGGTTTGCCTGGTGCTGGGGATGGGAACTGGGATTGACTAAGTGCAAATGAACAAGAGGGATCTTTTAGACAACGGAAATGTTCTAAAACTAGACTGTGGTGATGTCACAGTGGTTGAATTGGACATTTAAAGTGAATGAATTCTATGCTATGCAAATTATACTTCGATTCAGCTGTTACCATCATGTGTGGCTTAGTGATAGATGTCCCTGGGCAGAAGAGCCCCAAGGTACCCTCACGCCAAGGTATATCTATTTGTCAGATGGCTGGGTCTTCCCCAGGAATGGGATTTGGTAGAATGGAGGTGATGCTGATGAAGAAAGAAGACAGAAAAGAAGAAAAGGAAGCTTTTTTGAAGGTCCAATTTTTCTATATGTTATCTTGCTTCCAGTATGTCCTTGCAACCTTTATTAGAGATGGTGTCTGAACTTGCTTCCACAGATGGTGACCAGCACAGCCTGTCTCTGCGCTGAACAATCGCCAACATCCTTATTGATCTCAGGCCAGCTGTTGCTTCTCTTGCTTAATTGGCTTTACATAGAAGTGCTTCAACTGAAAGCATGATATTTTTTACAGAATTTTGCCAGAAAACAATTAATTTCAAATATACAACTTTGTGTATTCGATGCTGCAGTTCCTGTCTGAGGCAACATTTATTTATGTTCCTGTCTGAGGGCGATAACACACCAGCTGAAGGGACAAGCAGATGCAGACCTCTGAGAATAGCACTGCTGTGGGTCTAGCTCTCCTCTTGGCTATGGCATCCTGCACCTGCAGCTGTCTTTGCAAAATGGTAGCAATCAACTGTTCCCAGAGACTGGGGCTCTTTTTTCTTTCTTTTAAAAAATTTTTAATTTATTATCTAGTTCATCATCTGGATAGAACCCTAACAACTCTGGGAATGTTCCCATGAAATCCCACATGCAAAAAGAGGTCATTTGGATTCCGTGGGGATATTCATGCCCATCTCAACCCTGGCTCTGCAGAAAAAACATACCCTATACTATTTCTTCTTCTTCTCTCTCTCAGGAGCCTGCTAATGTTTCGTTTACTCCAATATGTTTCTAAATGTATGTTTTATTATGCTCTACTGGGGTTCTGTTGCTTTCATGTAAACTTGTGAGGACCTCACAGAGAAGGATGGCCTCAGGAGGACTGGTAGGGTGTGTTCCGGACCCCATGTGAAGGGTGGAGGTAGGCAGCTCCCAGGAGACAGATCTTACTTGGAAGCATTGTCTCTTGCTGTCTCACTATTCATGGCTTGTGTGAGAGCCTGAGAATTTGAAGAAGGAACTAAAGGCTTATCCAGTTCAGTGATGTCGCTCAAGCATTCAAAATGGAGAGCTTTACAGGGTTACTTCTGCTTAGAACTCAACAACTCTCCTGCTTGTGTCAGAGAATCCTTTCTTTTTCTTTCAGAGGAATTCGGTGCTAATAAAAAATGTCAAATCTGTTTGTTTGCTGATTACTTCAAGCAGAGGAAAAGGACACACTGATCGTTCTTGATTCCTTAAGCAGTCTAATCCCATTCCAACAACGGATTTCCTCTCTCCCTCCCTTTCCTTTGCCCCTCCCTCCCTCCTTCTTTCTGTCCCTTCCTCTCCCTTCTTTTCTTTCTTTCCTCCCTTAGATGCACAAAAAGAACAAATCAAAAATGGCAGTCATGAAAAGATAAATCAGCAGAGCAATATGGAAGTAAGATCACCATTCAGACATTCCCTCAGACTCTTATATTGTTGTTAAAGTTGAACTGACAAGTTGGCTTTACGCTTCCTAGCAGTCCAACCAAAAGACAATCATCTTCAGTTGTCTGGGTCCTTTTGACCACGCATTTTCCCTAGGAAAGTAAAATATTCTTGAGTTTTGTTCTGAAAACTACCATCTGTGGCTCTGTATAGTTTTTAACAACCTTGATTCTGTGGCATTCACGGGGGACACTGAGGAATATGTGTGAGACTTAGTAAAAGGAGTATTTGAGAGCCTGGGCAGTTTTTTACAAATGAATGTAGATTTCTGATTCTCTGGCTTAATCTATAGAAAAAGCATGGCCTATATCAAAGAATGGATTACCTGATTGATTTTCAAACCATCCAGTATAAATATCAAATACCTTGGCAAGTTTTCTGGTAAGAGTTGAGCAGTGGATAGGTGAGAGATAGTTTATCTATCAGATATCATCCTGGAGTAATTTCTCTCCTCTCCAACTTCCTACCAATTTTCCAAAATATCCAAGTAATAAGCCTGAAATTGCAGAATATGCTAGAGAATTCTTGACTGGACACACCATTGAAGGGTTGGCCTTGCCTTAAAAAAAGTGGGGAAATACTGGGAACTCTGGATATCTTCAATGAACACTGATTGCCTCTTTTTGACAAAGAATTGGTGCATCTCTGCCATGCTGTTCATTTTTCTTTGGGAGGCCAATTGCTGTTTGCCATTTCAGACTCCAGCTGAACCATCTATATTCATTAAGCTCGCTGGGATGTTTGAGGGAATGGATAAATAATGCCCTCTCATTTAACAAAAATCTGGAATCACAATTTCTAAATATCTAGAAGACCGAGGCTAAAATCTGCATTTTTTTTCTTGTCTTCTCTAATGAGTATTCAATATGGGCACATCCAGTTTTTTTGTGAAGTTGGTCATTTAACTTTCCATTAACAACTAATGTTGGTATATGATTGAAGACATTCAGTTGCAGAATATCACCAAGAATCAGGTATCAGGAAACTAGGAAGTTTCCAGATGTGGTCATGAATTAAGATTCATGTTCCTTTGTCTTACTGTGCACTTTACCCAACAAATGGGAAAAGGGAAGCTACTTCCTAATTTCTTGGTGCACAGAGTTCTTCTTATCGCTAGCTCCTGAGTATGGAGTCAATGTCGTTTGAGACAAAATCAATAAGGATCCACACTGAAGAATCTTATCCACTGTGAGTCCGCAGAGCAAGGGAGTGAAGATGCAGTGAGGGTTGTTAGAGGGAAAAGGTTATGTGGCTAAAAATATTTATGTTACTTTTAAACAATTTCAGACTTATAGAAAAATTTCAAGAATAGTACAAAAAAACTCATCATTATCCTTCATCCACATTTCCCAAGTGTTAACATTCTAACACTTTCTTTTTCTTTTTTTGCTATATATGTATTTGTATCCCCTGCCTCCTCTTTCTCCTTTACTTCTTTTTTCTTTTATGAAGACTTAATTTTTTCGTAGAGTAGTTTTAGGTTCACAGCAAGAGTGAGGAAAAGATAGGTTTCCCATAAGCCCCTGTTCCCCCTACATGTAGAGCCTCCCCTGCTTTCAACATTTCCCACCAGAATGGTACATTTGTTTTAGTTGATGAGCCTTCACTGACACATCATAGTCACCCAAAGTCCATGGATTATATTATGCTTCACTCTTGGTGTTGTATATTCTATGGGTTTGGACAAATGCATAATAGCATGTATGTGTCATTACGGAATCAGAGTATTTTCACTGCTCTAAAAATTTTCTGTACTCTTCCTAGTCAGCCCTCTCCCATTCCCCCAGCCCCTGTCAATCACTGATCTTATTTTTTTTTGTCACCAGTTTTATGTTTCCCAGAATATCATATAGTTGGAATTTTACAGTCTTTAGATTTTTCAGATTGGCTTCCTTTTGCTTCTTTCTTTCTAACATGAATTTAAGCTTCCTCCATTTCTTTACATGGCTTCATGGTTCATTAATGTCTCATGGCTTCTTTTTAGCACTGAATAATAATATTCTACCATCTGGATGTACCACAGTTTATTTATCCACTCACCTGTGGAAGGATATCTTGGTCTCTTCCAAGTTTTGGCAATTATGATACAGCTGCTATGAACATCTGTGTTCAGGTTTTTGTGTGGACATTAAGTTTTCAACTCCTTTGGGTAAAAACTAGCATGTGATTGCTGGATAGTTTGGAAAAGTATGTTTGGTTTTGTGAGAAACCACCAAACTGTCTTCCAAAATGGCTATATTGTTTTCCACACTCACCCGCAATTCATAAGAGTTCCTGTTGTTTTACATCCTCACCAGCATTGGTATTGCTAATTGTTTCAGATTCTTGCCATTCTGATAAATATTTAGTGTTATCTCAGAGAACAAGAGGCCAAATTTTTTAACACTACATACACACAGTAGAAAAATGTAGCTCTGGGGCATTAGAAAATGTACGTCAACAAACCTCCTTGTAAAATCTCAGAAAAACTAAATTCACACATAAAAAACAAAACAAAACAAAACAAAAAAACATAGCTCAGCCTCAATGGGAACACTTAGCACCCAGATCTTGGTTCCTAATACCATTTTCCATTGAAAGGAATCAGAGTTCCTTGGGTAGCTGAGTCTAGGACTAGGAAAGGAAGTATGTACAAGATTAGCCTGGAGTGTCATGTGGTGCCAGAAACAAAGCAAGTGCTCCCCTGAAAAACTATGGAAACACATCAAAGGGATGTGGGAGACAACTGAAATAGTTCCCAATCCAGAGTTGAAATAATTTGAACCAGAAGATAAACAAAATGGTAATAGTTTATAACCCAAAGTAAAACAAATGTCACTGAGTTCATATTGATATAAATAATTGCTTGAATAAATAAATAAATGGCAGAGAATAGACAAATCTCCTATACAGAAAAATGATAAATGACTTATGTAGGTATTCCTCTCTCAAAAAGGTGAAGCATAACTCCCCACATATTAACTGTGGGCTATAATTACTGACTAGCTTCCAAAGACTACAGTAGAAGAGGAAAAGTAACATTACAGAGGAAAAGTCTAACAAACACCTTAGCTGGGTGATTAAAATTAACATCATTGATGATAAATCACATTGATAGCTTGTATTTTTGTTATGATGTGTTGAGAATGGCACTACACTGTGGTCTTCCTCCCCCAAACCCATAACTCCAGTCTAATGTGAGAAAAATAGCAAACAAGTTCAAATTGAGGGACATTCTACAAAATATCTATGAGGATTCCTCAAAACCATGAAAATAATCAAAAACAAAGAATATCTGAGAAATTGTCCTGGCCAGGAGTCTTGACTGAATAATGATTAAATATAATGTGGTATTCTGGATGGAATCCTGGAAGATAAAATGAATATTAAGGAGATATTGATGAACCTGAATGAACTATGGATATAGTTATTAATAATGTATCAATATTTATTGACTAGTGAAAAAATATATCAGAATAATGTTAGATATTAGCAATCAAGGAAACTAGGAACAAGATCAAAAATGAAATCTTTGTAATATCTTTGCAACTTTTCTGTCAATCTAAAACCATCCTAAAACAAAAGTTTATTTAAACATATAAAACTGAACTACAGAAAAGTATGAAGCTCTACTATCATAAAAAGTTGCTACAAGGAAAAAAGAATGAGGAGAAAAATTTCCTAACAGTCCATAAGAACACCAGAAAGACTTACTCACAAAAGGATTAAGACTCTAATGACCATTTGAAAAATAAGTTAAAAGTCCTAGGGAATGATTCAAGACACAAAACAACAGCATCAATTAAAAATTAAAAAGAAAAAAACTTAGAAATGAGGCCACACAACTCCAGAAGGAATTGGAATTCAATGACAAAGTCACTTTGGAACTAAAGAGTAAACTAGAAGAGATAAAAGAATGAATAAACATAACAAATATCTTAAGAAAAGTAGGAGGTGAAAGAAGGGAAAATTGGAAAACAGAAAGAAATGAAGGGGATAGAAAGAATTTGAATGTAACACATGAAGAATATAGGCAAAGAAGTTCCAACTTATGAATAACAGAAATTCTTGAAGAAGGAAACAAAAGCAAGGTTACATAACACATGCTAAAAATTATAATTCATACATCAAATACATATTGTGAAATTAATAAAATACATCAAACTACATATTGTGGTTATTTTTGGAGGGAAGGAGGAGATTTGTTGGGGAGAAAGTCAGATCAGAGACACAGGCAAGTCAGACAGAGTGAGTCATGAAACCAAAGTTAGGAAGGTGAAGGAAATTTTATTTCACCCTGCACAGCAGAGTGGGCCTACCTAAGGTTAGACAGGCCCAGCAGTTTACCCTGAGTCTTATTTTTTGTGGTCTGCTCTGATGGTTTCTGCGCTTGTCTTCTGATTTTTATTTTTTTGTCTGGGGAGTGTTTGGACATTCCAGGTAACCCCTAGTCCTTGAAACTTCAACTAATTATCTCTGTGAGTCTTTTTTTAGCTCTCTGGTTTTATCTGGTTAACTGGAGTCCCTTTTAGTGGGCTTTACTGGCTTTATTCTCCCTCCACTGCTCATATTTACTTTTCTGCCTAGCAGATTGTAGGGAAAATAGAAGTTACCATGATCCTCACCTGACCCTAATCTACTTGCCCATTGTGCACATGCAGTGCTTGCAGGCGGATGCTTGCACACCTTTTGGCAATGAGCCATAACTCTCTGTGTTCCTGTATGAAGAACTCTGCCTAGTGCTCCTCCAGACTGGTGGAGATGGAGGCTGAGGGGAACCACAGACTTGCTGGAGGCAGATGTGATTCTAGCACTCTACCTGCCATCATGAGAATAAGGCTTGGTATAAGACCTTTTCCCCTGCAAACGTTCCTTTGCCATTATACAGTCTCACCGAATCCAGAGTGAACTTGCCTGGAGCTGGGAGCTACGTATTGCTATTGGGATTTAGCACACAATGAGGCTTCTGGTAGGAGTGGGAACGTTCTAATTATTGACCTGGGTTATGGTTACAAGGGTGTTTGCCTTGTAATAATTTACAAAGCTATTGAAAAATAGATAGCTGTTATTACTCTTGGGGCAGAATAATGATGGAAAGGGAGCATGGGGTGACTTTTATGGTGCTGGTAACATTTTGTTTCTTAATCTAAATGATGGTTACACAATAGAATATGTTTTGTGAGAAGTCATTGAGCTGTACACATATTTGCACTTTCCTATATGTTAAATTAGGGCAATAAGCAAAACTTGAAAACCAAATGATAAAATTATGTTAAAATAGATATTACTATTAATATCTATTGTATTTTAAATAAAATATCTATTTTAAAATAAAAATATTTTGAGAAGAGAATATCCCACCACAGGTGAGGATGAGAGGTGCAAACTAAATTCCCTCTTGCCACACTGGGGGGAACTGAGCAGAATTTCAGTGGAACACATGCTGCCATATAGGGTGACCTACTATTCCTGTTTACCTGGATGGAGAGGTTTCCCTGGAAAAAATCTGAGTGCCAAACTCCAGAGAGCTCACAGTGAATCAGAAGGGTTGGTCACTCTAGCTCCCATATATGGATATTTGGGACTGTGCTAGACAGAGGAAGCTGTAAAAATGCTTGGTGATGCTATAAGGAGATTGCCTTGGCAGCCTACCTTAATTACATTGCATTGGGCACAGGTGATGTACCAGCTGAAGGCAACAGTGCCTCTTCTGTTACTTGGGGTGAATTTTTCCAATAAGATTGCTTTGTAGTACATAGTGGCAACACTGTCCAGTGTAAGCCATCCTTCTTGGAAGTATAAGCTCTTGAGACAACTAATGGTGCTCAAGATCGAAATAGAGATATAGGAGATGCTGAGGCCAAAAAATTGTGGGGCCATATCTCTTACTATCTACCCCATGCCCTTTACATTTCCCGGCATCTTCTTCGCTGAAGGGAATATGCACTCCCCCCACCTCCTACGATTCTAAGGATGTGCTTAAATAGAAGGCATAAAATAAAAATTTATTTTTTAATAAACACAACTTTAGTGACAAACCCTGTTTCTGAATTGAAAGTATTTTCCACAAGTTATTCACAGGAACAAAAGCCTTCTACTTTGAATGAATTGCAAGTAACTTCATGAAAAGATATATCAAATGGGGTTTATTTTAGCTTCTTGCTACTTAAGGTGTGGTCTGTGGAATGGCACTATCACAGGTGAGAAATGAAAACTCCAGGGCCTTCCCTCACATCTACTGGATCAGAATCTGTGTTTTAACAAGGTCCTCAGGTGACTGAGTGCACATTAAGGATTGGATTGAGAACACTACTCCAAACAACCAGCCCAGGATGTGGTCTGCGTGTACATTTTTAGTTTACTCCATTACAAGTGTCCACTTAGCTGTGATACGGAACAGGTGTACTCATTACTTCTCTGCTAAATCTTACTGTTTAGCAAGATATCTCTATTTACACACATTACTCTAGTTTAATGCTTCTCAAACTGTGGGTCCTGGACCTGTGGCATCAATTGTTCCTGGCACTCTGTTAGAAATGCAACTTCTCTGACAGTACCCCAGACCTACTGAATCAGAAACTCTGGGGTTGGAGCCCAGCAGTGTGTGTTTAACAAGCCTTCCACATCATTCTGGTGGCATCTAAAGTTTGAGACCTACTACCATAATTCCTTGCTGCTCCAATAAGCAGGCAATCTCATCATGACAGACAAATCACAAGAATTTAAAGGGATAGAACTTAAATGAGTAAGGGAGATCAGGGATAATAATCCAGCTCAGTTCCATTCTTGTCTTAAAAGCAATTGGAAAATTTACAGGTTCAGTGATTTTTTAAATCTTTATCCAAAGACACTGGGCCAACACCTAGATTTTCATTTTTAATTGTAATGTCTTCCTTGCTCAGGGAGTCAGCCTCTGGTGGATGCCAAAGAGATGGGCATAAAGACTGCTTTACTACAACTGGATGAGAAAAATCTGTCCGCAGTCAATAGCCCATTCTAAGGTAACGTGATGTTCTAACTAGGTGATTTAAGGAGATCACAAAGGATGTTTCAGAAAAGTTGTTGTGGCCCCTGATTGAGCAGTCTGAATCCTATTCCCTAGTCAAATAAGGAAAAAGGCTTTGCAAGCAAATGCTGATTTGTGGATAGGCAGGGACTGTACAGTTCATGAGCAAGGAGGCACACCTTTGTGGAGCTTTAGAGCCTGCAAAACATTTAAGGAGCAACTGAGGAGGGATCTGTGTTATCTGATAGGGTCCCCAAAGGTGCCAGGAGGAGGTACAGACATACCTCGGAGATACTGCTGGTCAGTTCCAGACCACTGCAAGAAAGGGCATGTAGGGAAAATGGAAGTTCCACAGCCAGGATCCTCACCTGACTCTGGTCTGCTTGCTCACTGCACACATACAATGCTCAGAGATGCATGCTCGCATACCTGTTGGCAAAGAGCCGTAATTGTCTGTATTGCTATATAAAGAGCTCTGGCCGGTGCTCAGGGCAGAGGCTGGAGCAGAGGCAGAGAGGAGAGGGGCTTGCTGCATGCAGATTGACCCAGAGGTGGATGGGATTCTAGCACTCAACCTGCCACCAGAGAATAAAGCTGGGCATAAACTGTTTTACCCTCAATGCTCTTTTGTCATTTTTCCCTCTCACAGAATCTGTAGTCAGCTTGCCTAGGGCTGAAACCCTCAGGTGAGACAGGTATATCGCAACAAAGTGAGTCAAACAAGTTCTTTGATTCCCCAGTGCAGAAAGAAGTAATATTTACACTATACTGTAGTCCATTAAGTGTGGCAATAGCATTATGTCTAAAAAGCAATGTACATGCCTTAATTAAAAACATATTTTTTGCTAAAGAACTGCTAGCTTTCAGTGAGCTGTAATCATGAATCACAGATCACCATAACAAATATAATAAAAATGAAAAATTTTGAAATATTGTGAGAATTACCAAAATGTGACACAGAGACAAGAAGTGAGCAAATGGCACACACAGATTTGCTCGATGCAATTTGTAAAATTTACAAACCTTCAATTTGTAAAAAATGCAGTATCTACAAAGTGCGATAAAGTGAGATAGGCCTGGACTCCTCATTTCAAACAGAAGCTGAACCAGTGCAGATTAGAACCAATGTCAAAGCAGTGCCTTCTCCCAAAAGTAGCTGCATCCTCTCAGAGCCAGTCACAAATTTTCAAAATTAGCTTCTTGGCCTCTCTTGTTTTCGGTTTAGAATCATATTGATGAGTTTGCTTCTATTAAAGCTAGGAGAGTAAAATTAAAATAAGCTCTGTATTAGGTATAAATAAATATTTAAACACAAAACAATGAATTTTAATACACTGGCCTCTTGATTTTTCAATAGTTTTTCAACTACTTTAATGTTCTGGAAAAAAGAACCATTAAAAAAATTCATAAGGACATACATATATTTTACTTTTGCCTCAGTCTCGGTGAGGTACTATTGGATTGTTTTTATTTAGCTTTTGATACTCTGTTCATCAAGGACATTTTCCCACTAATTTTGGTTCTAAAAAATTCTTCATTAAAATAATTATCTTGATTACTAATTCTTGGCATCCTCTTAAATTTTGTGCCCACGGCCAATGCCTTACCCCACTCCTGGGCCCTCTTTGGAGAACTGAATTCTGCCCATTGTGCTGGAAAAAATTCAGTTTTTCTTCCTAGACTTCACATTACTGTGGGGACATATTGGTCTTTGGAGTGAAAGGAACATCTTTTGAATACTTGCTCTGTCACTTCCTAATTTGTGATTTTTGTCAATCTCATGAGTAGAAAATATTATTTCATTGATGTCTTATCCTCCTTAATAATCAGAGATTCATATGTTAACATCTCATCTTTGTGGGCCGTTTTGTTCCATTCTTTAAATTGCATATTCCTTGTACATTTTCCTACTGGGTTTCTTATATTGCTGATTCTGAAAAAATTCTTATGTATGCTGTAAATTAGTTTGAATAATTACTATATAATGTTACTGTATATACCATATTCATTTTATTTACAATTTTTGTGTCTGTTCTCATCTACCTTGATTTAGTGGCTGAACAAAAATGTTAACTTTGGTAGAGTCAAACCAACCAGTATTTCCTCGCTTTGTGCTTTTAGAGTTCTTCTTTATTCTGAGGTCAAAAAGATATCTTTTTCCCCCTTCTATTAGCTTTATAGTTGGCTTCATATTTAGGGATTTAATCTAGATCCACTCTCTCCCTCTATTTGATTAGTCACTTACACATTCTTCCAAATGTTTGTTCCCATATGATGATACAAATAGTCTAACACCTTTTTAAAATTAGTTCTTTCTTTTCCCATGATTGTGATGCAGGCTCTATCATATATCATGTTCCCAAATATGCATGAATGACTTAGCCTATCACATCCAGTTTCTTTCTTGGAATGGTCCTATAACAAAACCATACTGTTTCAATTACCATGATTTTGCAAGGGATATAACAGCTGTATTAAAGTCCTTAATCAGTTGGCTTTGAGTTCATCAAAAGGGAGATTATCCTGGATGGGTCCAACCTAATCAGGTGAGCCCTAGCAAAGAACGTCTAGAGGTCAGGGATGAGAAGTAGAGATTCTCTCTTTCCATTGCTGGCTTTGACGAAGCAAGTGACTATGAATTTTATAGCTGCAAGGAAATTAATTCTGCCAATGACAAGCCTCCAGTTGAGAATGCAGCTTGGCCACCTGCTTGTGAGGCTTTGTGAGACCCTGAGATCCCTGCCTGTGCTTCTGACCTGTTGTTTTTAGCCAATTAGTTTGTGGTGATTTGTTAATGAAGAATAGAAAACTAGGATCCTATCTAAAGCTAATTAGTATTTGAAACATTTTGCCGATGCACATATTACTACATTTTCTTTCTCTTCCCTCTTATCTTTACTATGTTCTTATCATCTGGAGTTTTTGTTCATGATCTACATGAAAATAATTTAAAAATTAATAATTTGAACACACAAATTATCCTAATTTTTTTTTTACAATTAATACCTGTAGCAGACATTATTCATTGCTCAATAGCCACATATCAGTTTCATAGAAACTTAAGGTCCTACCTTGCTACCAGAAACCTGATTTTTTTCAGTTAGCAGATGCAGAACCCCTGGGAAGCAGACTCCATCTATGAAATTTCCACCAATTTCATAGGTGAAATAGGACTGGTCTAAGTTAATCAGGGATGCACATCCTCATGTCACCTGGGCCAATGAGATATCACATAGCTTCTTGGTGGCTTCTTGGAAGGCATGTTTTCTTGTTGACCCTGACTGGCTTCCTTTGCCCTTTCAGTCCAAGCTCTTAAACCTTTTTTAGATCTAGGATTTTCTCAATCATTAGGTAGGTATATCCTACCCTCATTTCTTTTCACCTTGGAATTTCAGTTAGTTGCATATTGAAATTTCTAGTCTTATTATCCAGTTTTCTTTTTTTCTGACTTCCCTTCCTTCCATTCTGGCATCTTCTGGGGAGTTTCTTGAAAATCCCCTAGCTCTCTGGTTCTTTGGTTGAGTCAATTCAGTTATTGAAACCAAATTTTGAGTTCTTAATTTTAGCAACTATTTTTGAGTGGTATGGTAAAATTAGTTTGGCTGGTTCTTCATAATGCTTGTTCCTGCTTCATATTTCTAAAAATACTCCTTTAACACTTCAAGCATACTTATTAAGCTTCTTTTGTATTACTACTTTTTCTTTACCATTAGCTCTGCCTCTCCTCTTTTGGGGGTCTCTTGTTGGCTTTTCTGGAATTCTTAGCTCTTTAAAGGTCTTACAATGCTTCTCCGAGAGGTTGTTTTATTTTCTGGAGCTTCCTCAACTGCAGTGCCCACCTTGGTGGAGGTGTGAATATGGTCTGGATGCTGGTATGGGAGTTTAAGGGTTGGAGATTTAGAAGTCGTGTTTTTTGGTGAAGACCTTGAGTCTTTCTCTCTGCTATTTGGAATCCACAACCTTCTGTCTCTCCTCCATTCCATCCCATCCCTTTTCAGTGGCATCCTTTGCCTCCCAAGGAAGCTCCTGATATCTCTGTAGGTAGTGCTTTTATAAAGCTGTGATTCCTTAGTTCTGTGCCTGAAAAATATAGAGGGAAGTTTCAGAGTCTGGCCAGGCTGCCTTCACTCCTGGTTGGTTTCCAATGCATTCAGACTCCAGATCTACCATTGGGCTCCTATGACCTTTAGCTGGAGTATGTTCTCTACTGATGTTCCATTCAGAGCAAGAGCAGGGCTTCACCCAGGGCAACATGAGGAAGAGAGCAGGAGGGCCCAGGGAACTCTCTCCTAGTCTACATCTTGTCTATAGGATGCTTCTGCCCAGTCACTGGGTAAGATTCTAAATGCAACACCAAAGCTTGGATGTGAGCACAGAGAGGAGGTAGTGATGATGACCAGGAGACAGATTGGGCCCACTGAAAACAAGTCATATCAGTCTAGTCTCCTGATTTTATGAAAGTTACTACGCTGAAGATTAGGAAAATGAGGTAGTCCTAGGAGATATCAACAAGGCATCTTCTTAAAGCTTTATGAATTGAATACACACACATGCACACACACACACACACATAAAAGGAAAGTGAGTCACATCAGTAGATGGTTGTTGAATGTACCCAGTTAAGTCTTCATTAAGTTTGTCATTAATGTCTACCTTAAGAGAGGTTTCTAGCAGTGAACTTCAGGGATTTGGCTCAAGCCCTATCCTGAAAGTTTAATATTTGTTATATTAATGACATGGAAAAACATAAAAGCATAGTCATATTTGCAGATATTCAAAAGCTGGGAGGGGACTGTGCCTATGATGTATACCAGAACTGGCTCTAAATAAACATCAAAAGGGTGGAGAGATGCATGCAATAGAAGCTAGTTGGAATAAGCATGAAGTCCTGAAAATTTTCCAAGACCCAACAGGATCAGCATTAGCAAATGTTGACTATTTCAGCTAACAGTAATATGAATCAACAGCATATTGTGGATGACAAAATGCTGTTACCCAAAGCTGCATGTATAGGAATATTATGTAGAAAAGGGAGGTAAGATCCTTTTCTTCTCTGTTTGGGCCAAACTATACCCAAGACAACTCAGTTTAGTTTTGAGAATATCAAGCTTTAAGAAGGATCTTGAAAAAAAGTACATTTGTGGTTAGATGAAAAAGTTTGATAGGAATAATAAAAGAACTTACAATTATATCACAGAAGGTTTTTTTAAATTAAGGTATTATTGATATACACTCTTAACAAGGTTTCACATGAAAAAACAATGTGGTTACTACATTTACCCATATTATCAAGTCCCCACCCATACCCCAATGCAGTCACTGTCCTTCAGTGTAGTAAGATGCCCCAGATTCACTGTCTGCCTTCTCTGTGCTACACTGTTTTCCTTGTGATCCCCCACACCATGTGTACTAAACATAATACTCCCAAATCCCCTTCTCCCACCCTCCCCACCCGCCCTCCCACACCCCTCCCCTTTGGTAACCACTAGTTCATAGAAGGGTTTTTATAAAAAAGGAACTTTTAATGTTCATCTTTGAAAAGAGGAGGATGATGGGGAAGTTGATAAACATTTTCAACTAAGAGCTGCTGTGTAGAAAAGAAACCAAGTACTTTTATGACTCTTCCCAAAGGGTGGGGTTAAGACCGATGGTGGAAGCTGCAAGAAGATATGTTTCAGCTCAACCTATGGGAAAAATTTCCAAGAGAGCTTAGCTGTTGGAGCTTAGCTTAACTATTTTACCTTTGCAAAGGGGTTGACTGATAAAGGAGACATTCAAGCATACACTATATGACAGTTAAAGGCAAACAATGAATTCAAATTGGGTAACAGGAGAGGTGGTCATTAAAGCGGTCCTATGATCCAATAGCTTAGATTATTCGAGGAAACTTCACAGAGCAGATGACATGGGTTGTACGAGGAAGGAAGGATATGACTTGACTCATGCATTCTCAGCAGTAGTGATATCACCCCAAAGGAATGAGACTGGTTCTTGGAGGGTGAAAAAGCCTCTGCTACTACAATGGTTTGTGGCTCTCCTAAGGACCACAGTACATGAACAGATATACATTATATCTGTGATATTAATATTTCATCCTAGAAAGGGAGGTGGTTAGGAAAAAACATCTAAGATAATTCCTTAGAGAAGCCATAAGTAAAAAAAAAAAAGATTTATGTATTAGTTTCCTCTCATTGCTGTAACAGATTACAACACACCTAGTGGCTTTAAACAACACACACTTGTTATCTTAGAATCTTGGGGGTCAGAAGTCTGAAATGGGTTGCAGAGCTTCTGGCTGTAGGGAAGAATCTATTTCTTTACCTTTTCCCACTTCGTGAGTCTGCCACGTCCCTTGGTTCATGGTTCTGCCTCACTCTGAGTCTACTTCTGTCATCACATCTCCTCTCTCCCTTTTTCTTTATTAGTTCCCCATAAGGACATTGATCCCACTTGGATTATATAGGGAATAATCTCTCCATCTTCAAATCTTTAATTAATCACATTGCCAATGCAAGGTAATTTATTCACAGGTCCTGGGAACTTGACATATGGGTAAATGCATTACTCTGCCTATCAGTTGGGAAACACTAACTTAGATGAAAGAAAGATATGTGTTATTATTTGTAAGTTAGGAGAGGAGGGACAAGGAAAGAGAACATGGATGGTTCTGGGCAATCATAACCACGGTAAAATAATTGAGGACAGAGATGGCCTACTAATGGAGATCTAGGAGCACGCTATGTCCAAATATGGACGACATGATCACAATTCCCATTGTTGTTCACCATTGTGATCGCCATGATAGTCTTTATTTTATGTTTCAACATTGCTACTTTGTAAATATTCTTCCTATTTGCATACGTAGACCCAGAAGCCCTCCCATCCTCACATTCATTTCCTATAGGACAACTATAACAAATGACCACAAAGTGGGTGGTTTAAAACAACAGAAATTCATTATCATATTTCTGGAGGCCAGAAGTTTAACATCAGTATATGGGCAGAACTATACTTCCTCCAAAGGCTTTAGGAGTGAGTCCTCCCCAGCCTCTTGCAGCTTCTGGTGGGTCCAGGCATTCCTTGGCTTAAGGCCACATCATTCCCATCTCTGTCTCTGGCTCTTTCTCCCTGCCTTCACATGGGTCTTCTCTTCTGTTTTTTATAAGGACCCTTGCCATTGGATTCAAGGTCTATCCATACAATCCAGGTTAATTATATCTGCAAAGACCCTTGTTCCAAATAAGGTCACATGCACACATCTTGGGGATTAACACAGGGATGTTATCTTTTCAGGGGCTGCCATTCAACCTCTTATATTCTCCCAAATCAATTGCCTCATAAGAAAAAAATGGTAAGTTTTCCTTTTGAAAAAGCCTATAGGTTGGCTTTACCATGGCATTCTCCTGGCAGTGGTTTTTGGATGTTACTGGGCAGCAGGATCGTTTGGAGGATCGGTGCAGTGGAGCCCTGAGAATGTGTACCATTCATCAAAACACAAAGGGAGAGAGCAAGAGAAGAAGAAGGGAATTATAAAAACTACCAGAAGACAATTAATAAAATCACAATAAATCCTTACTTATCCATAATTACTTTGAATGTAATGGACTAAATTCTCCAATCGAAAGACACAGAGTGGCTGAATGGATAAAAAAACAGCAGCAAGACTCCTCTGTATGCAGGAGACTCACTTTCGGTGTAAGGATACACAGACACTGAACGGGAGGGATGGACAAAGATGTTCTGTGCACATGGCAACTATAAGAGAGCTATCAGACAAAAGAGACTTTAAAATGAAGACTGTAATAAGAGACCAAGGGGCATTACATAATGATAAAGGGATCAATGCAACAAGAGGATATAACTTTTGTAAATATTTATGCACCCAACATAGCATCTAAATATATAAAGCAAATATTAATACACCTAAAGGGAGAAACATAGAGCAATACAATAATAGTAGGAGACTTTAACACCCCACTTACATCAATGGGTAAATCAGCCAGAGAGAAAATCAGTAAGGAAATATCAGCCTTAAACAACAGATTAGACCACATGAACTTAACATACATATGAAACATTCCATCTGAAAGCAACAGAATTCATATTCTTCTCAAGTGCTCATGGAACATTTTCCAAGATGGATCACATGTTGGGCCACAAAGCAAGTCTTAATAAATTTAAGCAGATTGAAATCATTTCAAGCATCTCTTCCAGTCACAGCGGTATGAAACTAGAAATTAACTATACAAAGAAAAACTGAAGAATTCAGAAGTAAGTGGAGATTAAACAACATGCTACTGAACAACCAATGGGTCTAAGAAGAGATCGAAAGGTAAATAAAAAAGCATCTTGAGACAAATGAAAATGGAAATGTTGCATAAAAAAACTCATTGGATGTAGCAAAAGCAGTTCTAAGAGAAGTTCATAGTGATAAATGCCCATTTCAAGAAACAAGAAAAGTGTCAAGTAAACAGCCTAACTGTATACCTCAAGGGACTAGAAAAAGAATAACAAATGGAGCCCCAAGTCAGTAGGAGAAGGGAAATAACCAAGAGTTGGGAAGAAATAAATAAAACAGAGACTAAAAATGAAATTAAGAACTGCTTCTTTGAAAAGGTAAACAACAAAATTGACAAGCCTTTAGCTAGACTCACCAAGAAAAAGAAGAGAGAGGATGTAAATAAGTAAAATAAAAAATGAAAGGGGTGATGTTACAAGTGAGAGAAATACATAGGATCATGAGAACACTATGCACAATTAGAAGTCAACAAATTGGGAAACCTAGAAGGAATGGATAGATTCCTAGAAACATACAACCTACCAAGACTGAATCATGATGAAATAGAAAATCTGAACAGACTGATGTACTAGTGCGGTGACTGAATCACTGATTAAAAACCTCCAGGTTTTAAAGTGCATCACAAGCTCACCCAGGGAGCATGTTAAAATATAGATTCTGATTCACAAGGTGTGGCACGGACTGGAGAATCTGCATGTCTCAAGTTCCCAGGTGATGCTGTGCTGTCTGGGGACCGCACGTTAATAGCCCAGATCCACAGCACCCAACCACCACCTGCCGCACCTGGGTAGGTGTGGGCTGTGCCAGCCCCACTGTAGCAGCCTCTGATCTCTCAAGGGATTGAGAGCTGTGGCTTGTCACCTTTAACATCCACACCTAGCATCCTGGGCTCAGCATGTGTACCAAGAAGCTGATGAAACGGAATGACGTTAAATTTGAGTAAAATTGGGGGAATAATTGTTGCCATTGGGCTCTGTTATATTCTTTCTGCTTTTTTCTGCTCTTGGAGTGGGGAGCTGGTATCCTAAGCTGACTGAGGAGAGGGCCATGGCCACCCGTCTTCAAGAATCAAAGCTTTTGTATGGTATATTTATGCATCCGGTCAAACGTTCCTTCAGAGAAAAGTCATTGTTTAAGCCAATGACATCACCCAGCATGTCCATGTCAGAGCAGCTATGAAAAGAGAATGCCTTTTGCATATTTGTGGAGTCATGAGACAACATGTATTCTCCTAAAAACTGTCTTTCTTGGGAGCATGTGGAATGACATAGTGAAAGATTCTTGTTTGGAGGTGGCTGGCTTGCTCTGGTGCTTCCCTCTACAAGTAACTGGAGAGAGGGAGTGTTAACAGTTAATAAACTAAAAAATAAAAATAGTATTTCCACGGGTCCCAACCTACTACTCTTCTAAGGTACAGAGGTCACCGGTGCCTCTCTGTCTTCTGCCTGCTTAGTGAAAGGAAGAAAAAGTGAAGGGGTGAAACAGAGCTTTAAAAGCAGGGAAGATAAAGTGCAACTCGGTGGAAAAATACCACCAAGGCCGAGATTGAAGGTGCAGGAATTTGACCCATAGAGCTGATGGGTATAGTAGGTGAGCAAGTTGTGTTGGTTACTGGGACAGTCCTAGTTTCAGCACTGAAAGTTCTAGGTCCCAGCAAACCCTGCAGGCCTCAGTGAATTGGGAAGCTTGACCACCCTAGAAAGAGGATCCAAGTTTTGAAGCAGTTCATTTGTCTAAATTCTTCAACTGCCTTCTTCCTGCCTGGTGAAGTCCTCCTGCATACCCAGCTTTTTCAAAAAGTCATCATCAGTGCCGTTCTCCCTAATCCAGCTGAATGCTGGAAACACAGAAGGGCTTTGCCTTCCAGGAGCATTTTGTCTTTGAGCCCCTGAGAACTCTTCGTGCCTCCATGCATTTGTACATGCTTGTTTTCGCATTTTTATTAATAGTAGTGGGCACATTTGCATAGAACTTTATTTTGCTCTGTATCATCACATTTGCTAATAGCAACAACTCCGCCATTGGAGATTTGGCTGGGAAAGGTGTTGGTATCTCTGAATTGTACTTGAAAAACAGAAACAAAAAAACTCCAAAAGATGCACAGGTAGCCTAAGATGGCAGGTAATTGGAGAGCTGGGGTCTCAGACCCAGAGATGCTTCAAATTCAGGAGAGGCAGCATCCCTGCCTCCTTTAAAATGTTCTGTCTTTATCTTTAGCCCATCAACAACTACTAAAAAAATGCCACATCTTATCTAGTGGAGGTAAACGACTGGGCGTCATTATTTTTTATTTCCATCTCGCATGTCCTTCAAACACTCAGGCCAGTTGGGAGATAACTTGAGATTCTGGCAAGGGGCAATGTCGGCTCCTATCGCCACAGGCAGGTAAAGAGAGGAATAAGGTCTGGCCTGGGGTCCACTAACTGCCAGTACAGACCCTGGGAAAATGCATTCAGACCAGAGTTCACCCCGGCCTTCCAGGGGGATGGGGAGAGTCACTGTGTAAACAGAGGACTCCGCTTAGTTGTCATTGTGTCAGGAGTTGGCTCAAGGGGCTGTCGTACCTGTGGAGGGGATTGCGATCACATACCAGAGATAGGAAGTTGGGGTGTCTCCCTCTGAGAGATCTGTACAAAGACAGAGGGTCCCGGCCTGAGCCTTCTAGGGATGTTTCAGGACAATATTTGATAACGGGTAAGCTGTCGATAAATGTGTGTGCTTTGTTTGCTTGGTAATAGAAGTTTTAGCATCCAGACTGCTAAGGAGTTGCCCAAAGGAAAGTGGAAATGACTCATCTGATCTTTTCCCCCTGCATACAAACTGTTATTGGCCTGTGGAGTTTTTTCATTTTCATGGCTACTTTATTTAACAGTAACAGAAAAATTATAAATGAGGAACTGAGAATGGAGAATTTGACAGTTGGCTTTGGAATTCTTTTTATTATTTTAAATTAGAAGTGTTACATGTATTAGCCAATAAAATATTTTTAGAGCATGCATAATCGAGGCGCCCAGCGGGACATAGACAGTACATTTAAATTAGAACAATTTGAGTAATGTTTAATACACAACCTCTTAAGATGGTGTGAGCAGGATATAGCAAACCACAAAGGATAAAGTAGGATGCTGGGCTAGTAACAAAGTAGGGGGCACCATTTCCACTGTTACGGAACCGACAAGGAGAGGGTAGGTGGAGGTTGTGACTGGGGAGGGGCTCCCACCTTGGGTCAAAGGCCATGACTAGTGTGGGGTGACATTGCCAAGAGGGAGCCAAAGGAATGTATTCCTATACCTGCTCCCCTTCTTCCTTCTTTTCTGCTACTGTGTCCCATTGCCAGACCCAACTGGAAGCCAGAAGTTCCAAGGCCAGTGAAATCTATCCAGCGGGTCTCCCAGGACAGAGATGACTCTGGAGAAGGGATTAATACAGAGAGAAGCTACCTAGCACACAGTTCCCATAATTCCATTATTCCATTCTAATGATTATAAATCCGTTATTATATTGTAATTATAATTTCATCAGAATAATTTTATTCTAACTTTTGAAACTTATGATGCTATGAGAAGACTGTACAGTTATCTTCATTTAGAGAGCAGTTTTAGATGAGGGAACTGAGGTCAGAGATAGCCCTTAGGTCACCCATCAAACTCATAGCTTCTCTCTACACACCCTGTGCTTGCTCTTCTGATTCAGGACAACAAGTTGATAGGCTGGTTAGATTACAAAGCCATGTCCACTGGACTACTGCCCTAAAGAGGACTAATATAGAAACTCAGGTAATTCCTGATATTAAAAAAAAAATCTGTAGGTCACCTTCTTATTCTCTTTGGTAAAGGGATGAATCACCATAATATCTGCCTCTGATGAGTTTGAGAATCAGTTTGACTTCTTATGGGCATCTCTGAGTTCTTCAGACTGTCATCAGATTTTACGTTTTTCTAGGGCTGGTTGAAAACATTTGTGCAATGTAGGACTTGTTTTATTTTATGGTTTAATATGTGCATTAAAAAAAAAAGATTCTCCTGACCTCAGACCTTTCTGAGTTGTCCATACTCCAAGTTCTGTAAATTGCAAAGAAACTACTCCATTACCTATATTTCCCAAGGCAAAAGGGCATTTCTTTCTGCCTGGACAGAATGTTCCATAAATCACACAGACCGGGATGCTTCCATGGTCACAAAGAAGTCAGCTGGTATTTATGCAAAGGTGAGAAGGCACACTTTTCTTTCCCCATCAGGTACATGTGATTTGCATATCCCATTATCTGCTTATTAACCAGAGTGTCTTGTAACAATGGCAGATTGTGAAATATACACACACGGGCAGTTAAACAATAGGCTCTCAGGGGTTCATCCTGCGATTACATCCCTGTAATGAAGAGGCAAATGGCAAGGATGTGACAATGGGATATTCAGCAACAGAATGAAATCAGGATTTGATCTAATGCAACATGACTTGCTCACAGCACAGGTAGAATATCAAATGATCCATGTGAAATCCAATCCTTGGTATAATCTTCCTATTATATCCATTGTTCTCCTATTCATGTGAATGCCATACAGAACAGTATATAAGTTAGGTTTTCATTAACACACTATTTCTCTTATCTTTATTCAGTTTAATTGTGGCTTCTATTTTTTTAGCTTAATTTACTCTCGATATGTGAATATCCTGGTAAATTTAGCAATCTGATGGCAGAAAAAAATATAAAGATATTCACTGACATTTAAGTTTTGCATATTCAGTACCATTGAAGGTAAATATATAAAAGCTATTTCTTGGAAAGCAGATATAGTCAGAGTTAAAATGTCTAAAATGTTGCAGATATATTTTTTTTGTTTTGCCATGTATTAATTTTATACTTAGGAATTCCCCAGAAATGCAATCTTTTGGACTTTGTCTTCTGTTAAAACAGTAGAAGATGTACAATATCTTTGCAAGGAGGAGAAATAACAGTTCCATAGCTATGCTGGGTCAGATACTCTGATACATACTCAATATAGAGTATCTGACTGGATTTTCACAAAAGCCCTGGAGGAAGCAGTTACTATGATTCTTTTTCTGCCCTTTCTAAGCCCTGCTCAGTCAATCAAGATACTCACAGGAGGGAATGGGCCCGCCAGTGGCAAGGGTTATTTAGCAAGATCCTCTTTACCTTGAGCTGTCAGAACAAAGGTGATCCTGCAGCTCTTGAAGTTTCTGCTGCTTGGAATATTTATACTCAAGCATCAGAATCTCCAGCTCTGGGCTTTGGTTGCTTTGCCAGAGCAGTACATGCTGCTTAGTAAAGTCGCCCTTGTTCCTTCCTGGCACCTGGGAGATCACTGCTGGCTCCATCCTCAGTGAGAGTGGTTTGAGTGTTCCACCAGTCCTGCTGTCCTCCCATTCCCTGGGGCAGGATGAAGGCAGGCAGACCAACTCCAGGACTTTCAGGCCGCCTCATTCATTCCTTGATACTCTCCCAGGCAGAACTCATTGTCAAGGTTGTGTTAATTCTGGAATTAGATCCCTAGACCTGGAGTTTTCTTGATTGGGCATTTGGAAACTGGATAAGCATCTCTTTAACAATGCAGAAATATTAAGTGGACACATGGCTTCAGAGATTTAGCCAATGTATTTATTGTTCTGGAGAAGACATCTAACGCCAATAAAATTAAAACCAATTTCTGTCTCTGCTTAGAAAGAAACTTAAGCACCACTGGAAATGAGCTTTTTTAAGAGAAAAGCAAGGTTCTCAGCTCTCCTCACCATTGTAGTTTGGCTGTATTGCCAGGTCCTGGTTTAGATTTGAAGGTCACATAGTTAGCTCATGATAAATGATACTATACTGAGTTTTGAGCCATGGCAAAGAGTGTGGGAAAGCTTATAAGAGCACCATTAAGGCTCTGATTTTGCTGACCTGTGAGGACTCTGGACTGAAAAAGTATAGATTCTTGCAATAAGTACTTGTGAAGAAGCCAGAAGGGGTATTAGTGGCTGAGCTGAGGTCAGAGGAAAGCAAAGCATCAGAACCTGACAATGACCCCATTTAAGTTTGTATTTACAAACCTGTCCTCTGAAATTTCAGATTTGCCTTTCTTTTTTTCTTACCCTCTCTAATTGGAATGAAGGACTAGTATTCATTCACACTGATTAAGCGCTTGGAAAGCACTTTCTCATACTGCTTTGTCTGTATGATATTCTCTTTATGCTTGATAGGGCTTTTCAGCCAGGCTGATTCTGATAGAGCCTAAAATCAGCTTCCAATCCATCCAGTCCTCAATTTTAATATTACTACTATCGACTTGCTTTTTGGATTGTTGTTTATTTGTTCGTTTTGCTTTAAAAACTTGTGGGCTTTAAAATGAATAAGTACATTCTATGCGAGAGAAAACTATGGGAAATTTAAGGTGAATTTCATTGTACCCATGAGCAATTTACATCATTTCTCGTGACCTCATATTCTCGCCTTTATAATGAAGGTACGACATTCCCACTCCACCTTAACTATTAGAATTTAGGAAGTGCTTGATATGTGCCAGGAATGATCAAAAGACTATATTCATACTTACATTGTCTCATTCAGTTTCAAAATCATCCTATGAACCAGTTAGTACTATTGTTTCCAGTTCTTCCAAGGAGACCATTAAGGCACTGAGACGTCAAATTACATAGAAGGGATAGAGCGTGAGTCCAGGTCCCTTTAAAAACTTGTCTATACTCTGTATATAACTTCCAGCTTTAATAGTCTTTTGATTCTGCTTTTTAAAATAAAGATTCTCATTGGATTAGCTATACTAAAATATTAACTGGAATGAAATCATCCTTTGGATGACAAGGGGATATTTGATCTCTTTGGAAAGTTCACATGGCTTTTACATTGGTTTTACACTGCCTTAGAGTTTTACAGTGTCTTACTATTTTAAAATACTCTTACATTTTCCTAGGGAGTTAACTTCTTTTGTCAAAGAGGGAGTGGGTACGGATGTTCCAGGCTGCCTGGCATTCTTTCTTAAGGAAGATGCTCAATGACAAAAATGGAAGTCATTCTATATCTTCATCATAGAAGCACAAATACAAAATATTTTGAATTTCCAACCATCAGTGGTTGTTGATTTTGACAGCACAACTATAGAAGCGACTTTCTTTACTACTAAGGAGATTGCTGCTTTTATTTCTATTTGGATTTCTTTTAGGAGGCTTCAAAATGTTCATGCTCTTAATAAGGTGTCCAAGTGCTCCGTGAGGGTGGAGAGGAAGTGGAGGAATGAGTGGAACTTAGTTATATTTTGCATAACACAGCACAAGACCACTTTACTTTGAAAGGCAGTTGGTGACTGGCTTAGAAATAGGTACTGTAACTTTGCTATCCTCCACCCACCTATCTGGGCATCCATGAATTCAGTTCTTTAATAAACATGTATTGAGTGCCTACTGTGTGCTAGGCACAGGGCAAGCAAGCTTTAACAATACCAAAATGAATGTCAAAGGTCTTGGTCTTTGGGCCCTCCCAGTCTAGTGAATTGGATAGATAAGTGAAAGGGAAAAAAAACCCTACAAAGTATAGTGTTATGAGAGAAAACAGTATCAAAAAATGTGAGGACACTAACTTAATTGCTTTGAGAGTCCTGGAACGCTATTTAGACCAGTGCAATAAAAGATGGATAGGTATTCTCCAAGTGATGAAATGGAGGGAAAGTATTCCAGGCATAAACACATGAGCTGTCAGGTCCTAGCAACAGGCTTAAATTAACAGGGCCACACTTAATGGTTGCTTGAGAGAACAGGGAGAGATCAGATAGGCAGCATGGCACAATTCAAGTCAAGAGGGCCTTAACATACGGTGCTGAATACCTTGGACCCTTTCTTAAAACAAGCAAGGACTATTAGGGCAAAAGTTGTCATGATAGGATTTTTTTAAAAGATGATATTGGTGGATAGTGTGCAGCAAGAAATGTTTAATTAACTATTGGATAAAGAAATGATTGGATTCTGTCTGTATATAGAACCCCTTTTATTCATTGGCAAGGACTCTGGAGGGGCTTCTAGAAATGACTGCTTTTCAATTAGGAGACCATACCCAATTTTGAGTAACGTAGAAGGCAGAAAATGGGCAATCGGCCAATAGTTTCGGGGCTATATGGCATCTGCACACCTGTTTGCATAATTTGAAAGTGAAATATAAAATGGTCAGGGCCTTAATAGAAGCAGTCATGAAAAATAAATTTCCTGGCTGATTTTGGCCAATAAAACATCAGTGGAAACCTAAATTTGTTCTACTTTGTTAATTTTCATCGTGTGCTGAGGCACATGAATTACAACTGCTTAAAAGGAAGTCAGCATAATATGGCAGAGTCCAGAAACCAAGTTGCTTATCACCAACCCATCTACATGACATTCCCTCACCTAAGATTTGCACTGGGGGTTGATGGGAGTGAGGGAGGTGGGTAGGGGAAAGGGCAGGCTCCTGGAAAGTTGCGTTGGTTTAGAATGTAGTGTTAAATTGGAAAATATCTGCCAACACTTCATTATTTTTGTATCCACAGCTATTTGTACAGTTATTGGTCCTAACTGTATGGTTGTCTGCACTATCAGATTCAGTTTAGATTGTATTATCCTAGAGGGAAGGAACTGGATCTATTTAACTTGTCTTTAGCTTAATAATGGGGAGATGCAAAAAGGTAATATTTAAATGAATGTTATTTGATGTTGATATTTCCAAGTAAAGTAAGAACTAATGATTGAATAGTAATTTAAATCATGAGTAAATAATTTAAATCATCCTGTGTAATTAAAACTGCCTTAGAGTTTTACAGTGTCTTACTATTTTAAAATACTCTTACCTTTATTGCTTTACGTTATTCTCTGAAATCTCTGCTAAATCAGTAGAGCGGTAATGAGCTCCATTTTAAATGTGGAGAAACGTTGGGTAAGGGCTTTGAGAAGCTCTCGTGGCTCATTCTCTCCTTCCAAATGCTTTGTGAATTGCGAATCTTCCATCACAACAAACCCACATTGCACGATTGTTCTGAGATCAGTGACTCTGAACGTTCACTGCTGCCCCAAAAAACTGCACTTGCAAATCCATCTTTTGCTCTGACTTGTGGGTTGCTCTGCCCATGTATAAAATGTCATTTTGAATGTTTATGGATTCCAAGAGAAATCTGGCCAGTTGGAATCCCTTTGTCAATTCTCTTTAACTTGGCTGAGTGGTGCTAGGCAATATTCTCCAACTGGTCTGCTGTGTATGTGCTAATGTTTCCCATCGTGTGCTCTTCTGGTCCCGAGTTCTCCATTCCCATTTTTAAAAAATTCTATTTTTGATTACAGTTGATTTATCCAAAGGGATACAGTGGTCATAATATAAAATGGAATATGTACATTTATCTCTAGAGAGAAAGTAAAGGCAGTGTGAGCTAGTTTCTCAGTTTCAGTCTATGGCTGGGGAGATGCAATAGAAAACTGCTTCAATCTGGAACCAGTTATCTGGATGACAAGCAAGGAACTAAACAGATGGAAAGAGGGGTGAGTAAGGAGGGCGACCCACCTGATCCTAATTATGTACACCTACACTTGGAAATCTTTTTGCCAGGCATCTTGAAGAGCTCAGGACTAGGTGGAGGAGAGTTCCCAAGACCTCAGCCTAAAACGCAAACCTCAGTGCTGAAGAAGGGAGAAAGAAATGGGGGGAAATCGTTGCTTGACAAAGACACCTGGAAGGGAACGTTTACGTTCTTACCTTTTATAGTCACGTGTATTCTACACATCTTGGCATCTTCTAAGGGCCTAATACATGTTAGATACTATTTGAGAAAGGGAAGGTTGGAATGCTTTACAATATAGTTTCCATTCTTTAAAAAGGAAATTCAGAGGGCATGTTGTAGTTAAGAATTAGCAGAGCATTTAGCAAGATTCTATGGACCCAGCAGGGTCACTGGTGGATACCAGGGCTGACCTGTGGCCAAAGGTTGAACATCCGCTTCTGAAGCAGAAAAATGACAGGAGGAAAGCAAAGCGGGAGAGAAGGTGCACAGTGTTTGTCAAGTATCTGCTGTGTACCAGGAGCTTTTGGTCTTCATTTCTCATGGGATTTTTGTGATTCTTTGAGGTATGTTTCATTGTCTTTTACTGCTGAAGAAACTGAGTCTCACAGAGGTTAAGACCACACAGTAAATGCTGTGGCCAAAATCCTGCATCCTTCCCATCTAGCAACGTATTTTAACAAAGAGAAGAGGCAAGAAAGAGGAGGCTCCTTTTTTTTTTTTGCCTCCTTGTAGCATGTGTTATTTGCACCCCTGCTTTAGCACACCCTTGCTCTAACTGGTTATGATGCATTTTTATTGTCGATATAGTTACACTGGGACCCACGTTTCACAGAATTGCCTTCCCTGTGTTGCTCCATTTGAGTTAGCCAGAGAGGGACTTAAATGTATTGGGAGGTAGGAAGGAAGCAGCTGCTATTATTCTCAGAATGTCTTTCCCTGGTTGAATAGGGCAGCTGATCTGATGCTGAGGGGACCGGAATGACCTGCAGGCCCCAGCTTATCCTGGCTGTTCACGGCCCTGCATCTGGGTTTCCTTCCTGACCGCTAGCCCTGCTGAGTGGTGGTGAGCCTAGGCTTAACCTTTGGATCCCTACCCTTAGTGGTGGATCAATAGAGGTTGCGGTCTTTTGGGAATCCCCAAAGACCTCTCCCCGGGTTCTGCCTTCCCTGGCCCCACACGCCCTTGCCTGTTCATACCAGGGCTTCAGGCAGGTGGGTCGGCGACTAGGATTTCCTCTGACCCTGCAGTTCCCCTTCCACACCTTCTTTTCCCTCAATTGTGCAACTCCACAATTGGGAAGGTCGAAGTCCTATGACAAATATCTTTTCCCAGAACCCTCAGAGTGGCTCTGCCTCCTGGACTGAACCCTGACTGAGGCTATTCTAGTCACCAATGCGTTTGTTCATCTCTTCCAGTTGCTGTGAGGGGAGGACCTCTTGTTCCACACAATGCCCTTGTCCGGTTCCTTACATGTAGTAGGTTCTCATTAAAAAGTGTATTAAATTTTTTAAATGTCTTTTTTTAATTTAAATTTTAAAAAATTGAAGCATGACTGACATGCAATATCCTATGAGGTTCAGGTGTACCTCTTAGTGACTCAACATTTATATCCACTACAAATGATCCCCATGAAGTCTAGCTACCATCCGCCACTACATAGTTTTTACAATAGTACTGACTATATTCCTTATGTAGTACATTACATCCCTGTAACTTATTTTTAAATAGAATTTTGTGTTAATCCCCTTCACCTATTTTAACTATCTCCCTTCCCCTTATCCCACTCTGGTAACCAACAGTTTGTTTCCTGTATCTATGAGTCTGTTTCTGTTTTGTTTTGTTTTTTAGATTCCATATTAAGTAAAATTATATAGTTTTAGTCTTTGTCTGTCTGCCTATTTCACTTAGCATAATACCCTCTAGGCCCATCAGTGTTGCTGCAAATGGCAAGATTTCTTTCTGTTTTTAGCTGAGCAATATTCCATTGTATGTATATACCATGGACACCTAGGTTTCTTCCGTATCTCTGTTATTGTAACAAGCCTGCAATAACATAGGGGTGCAGCTATCTCTTCTAATTGGTATTTTTGTTCATATAAATACCCAGAAGTAGAAAAATTCTTTTACACTCTTTTAAGAGCTAGTAAAAGCCCTTCCATTGAACTTAGGATATTAAGAAAATTCCTCTCCCAAATTGGGAGATTTTATTCTTCCACTATGGCTTAGTCACACCTGTGGGGGTTCTTGTTTATAACACCATAAACTCTACATCCCTGGATGTCTCACAGTCTTGCTAGTCTTGTGAGGAATGCTGAGAGTCACTCTGTTGCCTGGAGCTCCTGGGGGAAGGGCATGAGAAGGTAGAACAATGATGGCATTTCATGTTAGAAGACCTGGGTGGGGTTGTCCGCACTGTCACTTGCTGGCAGCATGACCTCAGGCAAGTCAATCTCAGCCTAGGTTTTGTTACATTTCAGTTGTGGATTATAATACTTAGTTTGTAGTTTTGCTATGAGGTTGAAAAAAGACTGCATGAAAAGTTTACGTGTTATAAAGTTTATAAGCATTTGTTACTAATTTACCTATATGGATACTAGGTAAATTTGTAAAGCACTTTGGAGTTAGTGAGTGGCATAACTAATCAAATAGTACAATATATTTTTAAATCGCTAAAATAGTTAATAATTACTAACTTGGTATTTGTAGGATTTCACAAAATGGGCTATGCTGTCATGCCCCATGTAACCCCGGCTCTCTGTCCCCACAGAGTTGACTTGACATGTACTTATTTCATTATAGAGCTTTTGCCCAGGATCATCATGCAGCTAATCACAACACCAGTTCCTCTGTTTGGTAATTGGAAGAGCTTCTCCCCACTTAAAGTAAGTATGGTTATATTAGGGCTTCAGTCTGACATCTTATTCTTTGTATTCTGTTGGTTCCTTCTGTTTTCTGTTCCTTTGTATTTTCTCATGACTTCCTGTGGGCTTCTTAAAAAAAAAAGACTTAGAATTCTGTTTTGATTTACTTATAGTATTTTTAACATCACTTTGCATAGTTTTCTTAGTGGTTGCTTTAGGAATTTATATTTTTATATATATATATACATGTATGTGTATATATGTACACACACATATACATATATACCAATATGTTTTATACATGTATATATATGTAATTAGTATATATATGTGTAATTTATTACAGGCTACTGACATTGATGTTTTTACCATTTCAAAAGTAGAAAACTTACTTCCATTTAGATCACTTTATCTCTCCCACTTTTAAAATAAAGTTGTCTTTAAGTATTTTCTCTTTATACATTGAGCATCCATGCCATGCTGTTATAAATATAAAATGTGATTAAATAAATTAATGAGATGAAGGACAGCCTATTATGTTTACTTTTAGTTTTTACCATTCTGTTGTTTTTTCCTTTCTTTATAGTTATAGAGTTCCCACTCTATTATCATTATCTTCCTGCTAAAGAGCAGCCATTCTTTAAGGCTAGGGGTGCTAGCGACAAAATTCTCCTAGTTTTCCTTCGTCTTTATTCCCACTCATTTCTGAAGGGTAGTGTTGCCAGGTACAGAATTTGGAATTGACAATTCCTTCCTCTCCACATCTGTAACATCCTCTGACGTCCATGGTTTCTGGTTAGAAATCTGTTCTCATTTGAATCGGTATTCCTCTAATGTGTTCTTCCTGTGTGGCTATTTTTAAGATTTTTTTTATTGAGAATTTTAAATATGTCTTGTCTTTATGTGAATTTCCTTTGTTTTATCCTATTTGAAATTCATATAGCTTCTTGAATCTATGGTTTATATCCTTTGTCTATTTTGAAACTTTTTCACCTATTATTCTCTTGAATCTGTTTTTCAATCCCACCCTCTTTCTCCTTTAGGAATTCTAATGATGCACATATTTGATCTTTCATTACTGTCCCATGGATTCCTGAGGCTCTGCTGATTTTTCTCTGTTACATCTCTGTGGTTGAGATTGAGTAAATTCTAATGATCTGTTTTTGAGCTCGCTGATTCTGTTTGGCTACTTGACTCTACTTTTGAGTCCATCTAACCAGTTTTAAGTTTGGTTATTTTATTTTTTTAGTTATATCATTTCCATTTGGTTCCTTTTAATAATTTCTGTTGCTTTGCTGAGATCAGTTAATGTTTTTCTGTTTCCTAAGAAGGAATTGTATTTGTTGAAACACGTTTTGTGACAGCTGCCTTAAAATACTTAGTGGATAACTGGGACATCTGATTCATCTCAATGTTGACATCTCAAAATTGGTTGTCTTTTCTAATCCAAATTGTGGTTTTTCCTGGTTCCTTGCACAAGTGATGTTTTATTTTATGCTGGACACTTTGGTTATCAGCTGATCCTTCTTAAATCTTCTGTTTTAGCAAGCAGTAACCTTGTTTAGGTTTACTGTGTAAATTCTGGCGTACTTTTGTGAGCTTTATTTCCAATGACACTTCAGCGGTCAGAGCCCTTGTAATACTATTTTGGTCTTTGGTCTCAATTCCTGCTGGTGACATCTGCAGGGATGAAAGGCATTTTCCTGGGCTACCTGCTATCACTGGGTCACCCTTTGTGTGTGTTAGGCGGTGGGGGCCGGGGGCAGAGACCATTGGACCTGAGTGTCCTTATGTCACTGGGTGGTGATCAGGGAGACATGGGCTTCACTGCTATCGCTGCTGTCAGCAGTTTCAGCTGCCTGCCAGCACCCTGGTGGTGAAGCGGGAACTGGGTTGGCCTGGGCGTCACGGCTCTGCATCAGGCAGCTCAGACCACTTGCTGGTTGTGAAAGGAGAGGGAAGTGGGCTTTTCTGTCCCAGTCCTTTAGGCAGACTAAGCAGGGTTTTTTTTTGTTTGTTTTTGTTGTTTTTGTCTGTCTTTGTCTAGGGTAGTTCTGGGTTGTAGGTCTCTACAGAGCCCAGTCTGGGGAGAGAAGGTAATAACTCAGCAAACACACCCTATTGTTGTTCTTCAACCTTAAGATTCCTAGCCTTCTTTCCAGCTTTTTCTTCTTCTACCACCTTCTCCTTTCCAGTTTGAAAGTCCTCTTACTATTGTCTGTTGAATAGTTTCCAGGGTATTAATTTGAACTTAGAATAGGAAAAAAAATGAGTCTATGTCATCTTTTTCCAGAACTGGAAGTCTATCCAATGTAACTACTTTTGATAAAAAATGTTCATCGTATGTTAAGTGAACTTCTGAAGTTTGAAACAGTTTGTATGGCATCGACCTGTTTTACAATATGTAATTGATATGTATAAATATGTGTGGAAAATAGTTCAAAGAAATAAACAGTAAAATATTAGCATTTTTTCACAGTAATGGAATGAATGGTGATGATTTTTATTATGTTTTCATATTTGTCTAGATTTCAAAATTATTTTTTCAGTGAACATACACTTATTTTACAATACCAAAATAAAGTTTAGGTCTTATCACTTAACTGATCTTTGAAAAAAATTATACTGACTGGAAAATTAGCTGTAATCATAGGGGATAAGGTTCTAATTTTGACATGAAAAGGCTGGGGGTAGGTAATATGCTTGTGGTTTTTAAATCCTTAAAGAACTGTCAAAGTAAAGAAGGATTAAACTTCTAATATGCTTTTCCCAAAGGCAAAATGCAGAATGAGGACATTTTGGCTTCATTTAATAGAGAACTTTGGTGGAACAAAATTTTGTTCAACCACAGAATGCTCACTTGTCAAGTACGTTACGGAGGGAGTTCTGTGTGATGGAAAGGCTTTCCAAGGTGACAATATGTCTTTTCTGCCAAGTGCATCCCTGGGATTCTAATTATGTAGCATAACAGGTGAGAATGCCTTACTGAAACTTGACTGCCGATCGGAAAACACATTTGTCTTGTTTGGAGAAAATTAAAGTCCAGGAGAGCTAACATTTAATACCGTGGCTTTCCTATTTATGTTTTTCCTTTGAAAGGACCGCATATGTCTTTGATTCTCTCCAGGTGCCAATGATGCAGAGCTGATGTCCATTTTAGCAGTGAAGGGTGGTGGAGAAATTGTCTGTTTTCACCTTCTGCTTATTGTGACGGAAAAGTCCTCCCTGCAACATCTGGCTCTATCTTGTCCAAATATGTGTAATTTTGGCAACTAGATGAGGAGTTTTTCCTTGAATATTTTCCTTTGTGTTTTACAGTTTTAAGCAACTTAAGGTGGTACTTCAAATTTTGGAGCATTATGGAGGAGAGCTAGGGCAATGGGGTTGGGAACAGCACCTCCCAGGAGGGCAAGAGCCCTGAGTTCCAATGTTTGTGCTGTAGTCCATTTACTTATTGCCATAGAATTACCTACCCAAGTCTTTCCTTGGCCATGTTCCTGTTAGATAACACTGTACACGAGGCAGTCAGATGTTTGCTGAAGTAACAAGTAAGTATGTGAATCTGTAGAAAGCTGTGGTTGACCTACGCTAGTGGTTTCCAAATTGTGCTTGGGGTAAACATAGGGGTCCAGTACATTGTTTCAGGACTCTGTAAAGAGAGCAAAGGAGGTGCGGTGAGAACTTGGGTGTAGTGCTTTGCGTAAACCAACACACAGACTCTACCGTGCGGCAGGGCATTGGCTTTGGAGAAGAACCGTATGGAGCAGAGAATCAGCTTCTTCAGTTCATTCCAAATAGAGCTTTTAACAATTCAACCTGTAGAATTTTCCATTTTGCATTTGAGCAATTTAAAACATCTCCTGCAAGAGGAGGAGAAAGCCAAGGCCACATTTCAGTATCAACAGAAAAAGCCACAAGACTCTGTACAGCACATGAAAGGAGCTTTGAAGGCATAGACTTTGCCTGCATCAATAAAAATAGCAAGTATACTTTAAGAATGCATGACCTTTAAAATCCTTTGGTTCTCATGATGAGCTCAAAGCCTTCTCTTTATGTCTGCTGAGAGCTCCAAGGGATAGAACCAGAAGGAGAGACTGTGGATGAAGAGGCCTGAAGGAGGAAAGCAGGAGATCCCTGGGTGTCTTCTTCGGGCTGCTGGCCATTTATCTACATCTCTTCCTTTATTTCCACAAGTTTTATCCTTTGCTTTCACGAAGATTTTTAAAACTTTTTATTGACATAGAATAAACTTGATAAATGTTCACAAAATGAACTCAGCCATGTAGTCCACACCCAGACCAAGAGAGAGTGTTTACTAGGACCAGAGTTGCATTCTTTGGACTCCCCTAACCCGCCCCGTCCCAGCTGCTTCCCCTAAACTGACTTTTAGCGCAAAGGATTTGTTCTGCCTCCTCCTGGACTTCATATAATTGGACTCTTAGAGCAAACACTGTTTTGTGTCTGACTTATTCTGCTTGTTACTATGTGAGATTCATCTGTGTTGTGGTGTGTGGTGGTTGCGTTGCTGTGTGTAGTTCATTCCCATTGCTGTGTGGAACAGCATTGCATGAATATGTCCCTGTTTATTTAAAATTCTACCTTTGATGAACATCTGGGTTGTTGCCAGTTTGGGGCTCTCAGGATTGAAGCAGCTGTGAATATTCTTGACTGTGTCTTTACATGAACATATCTATGCATTTCTCTTGGGTACATACCTAGTAGAGGAATTTCTAGGTCCTAGAGTATAGCTTGCATAGATCCTGCTAAAGAGTTTCCAGAGTGAACCATTTGTAGTCCTATCAGCCGACTGTGAAATTCCTGCTGCTCACATCGTGACTCAAGTCAATGCTTGGGGCTATCATCTGCATTTCATTTCATCCAGTTGGATATGGATGAAGTAGGATTGCCTTGTGGTTTTAATTGGTGTTTCCCTGATTAATAAATATGAGCATTTTTAAAATACATTTATTAGCCATTTGGATGCCCTCTTCTGAGATATGCCTGTTAAATTTCATTGCCCCCTTTTCTTCCTATCAGTTTGTCTGCCTTTTTAAATTGTTTTATTTTAGTTCTTTTTATTTTCTGGATATGAGTCCTTTGCTTACATATGTGCATTTCAGTATATGCAAATATATGCATTATTTCAAGAACCCCTCTGGCTCTATGCTTTGCCCTTTCACTCTCTTAATAATGGTTTGTAATAAACATCAATTTATCATTTGTCCAGTTTATCACCTGTTCTATGATGAGAGTTTTTTTAACATCATATTTAGAAATGTTTGCCTATCATACAGTCATAAATATATTCTCCGATGTCTTCCTCTGAAAACGGTATTATTTTTGTCTTCACATTTAGGTCTCCCATCTATCTGGAGTTGATTTTTGTGGCCAGTATAATTTGGGGTCAAGATTCACTTTATCCCATATGGCTATCAATTTGTGCAGTACCTTATAAAGAAAAGATTACCCCACACTAGTGCAGTGTCTCCTTTACACTGAATTAAGTGACCATATAAAGTTGTGTTGGTATCTGGGATCTCTGTTCTGCCCCATTGTTCTATTTGTCTCCCTCCAGTTGTTTTAAAGAAACAAAATATTATAGATACAGTTTAAGTCTCATGTTCCCATACTGAGCACATTCCTTAACCTCCCTTTTTAGAGATATCCATTATCCTGAACTTTATTCAAATGCTGTTGATTTTATATCACTCATGTATGTATCTATAAAAGCATATAATGTTTTATAAGCTTTTAAATTTTATACGTGGTGTCATGCAGGTCATATAATTTTACAACTTGCTAGTTTATTTCAACACATTTTTTGAGATATACCCAGGTTGATTTATGATGCTCTTTCATTCATTTAAATTTTTCCCATATATACTATGATGAATAAATACAGTGTTGACTTATTATTTACTTATCTTTATCTCCCTAATGAGCAATTACTGTTTTACATTTTTTTGTTATTACAAATGATGTTATATTGAAAATTTCCTTATGCATCTTCTACTTATATATGAGCTTTTTCTAGGATAAATATCTAGAAATAGAAATGTCAAATTGAAAGGTATCTGCAACTTCAACTCTTCTATATATTTGCTCTTCAAATTAGATGCACCAATTTATGCTCCATCAGCTCGGCATGGAGGCTCTCTCAACTTGTTATGCCACTTAGACAGTGGAAACTACCGTTCTCATATCTCCGCCAGTAATTATTTTTATTAGATGTTTTAATTTTTTTCTGCTCTGATGTGTGGGAAATGAAGTCCTATTATTGTTTCAAATTCCATTTCTTGTTGAAGGGTAAGATTAAGTAAATATTTATACATTACTGATGCTTTGGGTTTCCTCTGAATTCTCAGTTCCTATGTGTTTTTAATCTTCTGAAGGTTGTTTGTCTCATCAGTCTGAAGGTGTTGAAGCATGAAAGGTTCATGTTGAATTATAGGTTTAGCAATTTTCAGAGGCTTTTGTTTGAAAGCTGTAAACTGGAGACAACAGACTGAGATCTATCAAACATGATTATATACATTATAGTAATTATCTTGTCTATGGAGTTCTGTTTTTAGTTTAATTACTCTGTTTTTTATTTCAAAGATTTATAATAATTTCTATATAATCTTTTTATCTTTGTTTAGTAATTTCTGTTTTATAATGGATATTATCCCTTCATTTGTCTCTTTGAGCATATTAAAATTACTTATTTTTAACTCATTGGCAGATGTTTTTACAATATTGGTATCACTTTGAATTGGTTCATGTTTCATTAGGTGTGTCAGGAGATACAGTCTCTTGTATATGTCATGTATTTTGTAATTTTGATGCGTCAGTTCATTCTGAGTAGAACTATTTTGTTTGTTGTGTCCCCTCACCACCCGCCATCACCCCATCAACTCATCCCTTCCCATAGAGAAGTAAGTCAGGAAAGTTATTTCAACAAGAAGGACATTTCAGGAAGAAGGCAAATACAAATAACCCATGGTGATTAGGAAAGAGATGCCAATATTACAGAACCTAGCAGGAAAAAAAAACTTAATCATTTGCAGTATAGAAGCCAGGCTAGGGTAAGCACAAACATTTGTACTACTGGGGTAATTCAGAATCTATTCTGATGTTTTTACTGAGCATCTAGCAGTTCTCAACAAAGGAAGGATATTAAAATAATGTGGGTATCATGTTAGAAAAAATTTACAAATATACAGCATTGTTCCACTCAACTCCTCAACCACCTGCTTACATTACCCGTCTCTTCTTTGGAAAGAATAGGCAACCTTTTTTTTTTTAAAGATCTTGACTCCTGGTGTAGAAACCTCCCAACCAGTAGAATGGGAACCAGATTTAGAATCACTGCACTGTGTTTCACTCTGCCTGCCGTTTGCTGGCTTTTTACTTAAGACAATAATTTCAAACCTACCGTAGGCATTTTGAGGAGAAGAAACATCAAAGCAAAACAATATATGGGGATTGTATGAGATAGCATTTGTAAAGCACCTCGCGGAGTGTTTGACACCCAAGGCACCACAAAAGTTACTTTCACGGGCATCCCTTGCTTACTAATGACCATCCCATGTCGGGCTATTCCGTTAACCTCTCTAGGTCTTCTCATCTGTAAAAGTGGGAATAATATCTAGATTATATTCTGCTGTCAGGGTTAAATGAAACAACCAGATCTATAAAAGTGCTTCGTAAATTGAAAAATGATTTACATATAAAAGAAACTTTCCCTGATTTTAACTACCTCTTACCATGTTCTATTCCCACCCTACTTTGCTTTCCTTCATGGTATATTTATCTCTACTGAAACTGATTTATGTATATATATATTTTGATCACCACTCTTCCAGAGGGCCACAACTTTATTTACCGCTATATCCCTGGAGCTTCTTGGCACATAGTATGTGCACAACAAAAACCTACAGAATGATTGAATAGTATGTGGTTTTGGTTGTTATGCTGTTGTAAAGTGGAATGAGTTCTATTCTTTTATTTTTACGCTGATAACCTCAACTCTTCCTTCTCCTCAGAGCCTCCTACCCTACTATCTCCACCTGCATGTGTTAGATTCATTAATTTCTGTATTCATTCAATGCACATTGAGTGAATGTTTCAAGATTCTTCTAAATTCTCCTTTATTCCTGGGAAGCCAGCATCTTGGGGATGATGTTTTCTTGGCATCAGGCAATTACAAAGGCATGGGAATCCAGGCTGCTCACCTCATCATGGCTCTTTACCTGCACATGAACTTGACCCATTAATTAAATGTGGCAACTTTAACATTTAACTGCAGAACAAAGGCACTGTCATCTATTGATTGGAACAGATATATTTATTTTTTCATTTGTTCCCAGCATAGTTATCCATTTTGATTCATTTCTAATTCTAGGCTTTTACTTATTTGCAGTGACCTGCTGGCTCAGTAACCTTTGTGATAATGACATCAAATGCTATCAAGCATTGCATCCAATGGCCTTTTAAATCACCATTAAAATTCTTATATTGAATGTTACTTAAAGCAAATTTTATCTTTTATCTGAAATAAAATGCAACTTCATAAATATTTAAACTCCTTGGGAAATTATCCATGCTAAATAAGATAACATGGTATATTAACAAACTTACTGTAGAATCTGCATTCATTTACTCTTTGAAAGGAATAAATTAAATTATAATAAACATAAAAATTGCCCTTAAAATCAAGACTACTCACTGTTCTCCAAGCATAACATGACATTTCCTACCTCCATAGTATTGCGTTGGTGTGTTATTTACTCAAGCAATTCCCTTAACCTCAAAATGCTTTTTCTTTATTTTACCATAGATTGTCTACTGGTTCTTCATAGTTGAACTTAAATGTCACCTTCTCCATAAAATTTTCTTCAGCACTTCACCTGAAGTTATTTCCCTCGTCCCTTATGATTATATAGCTCTCCTAATAATTAAAAAAAATGTTTTTCATTGAAGAATAATTTCTGGACAAGAATATATAGGAAATTCATCTTGGCTGAACACATCATACATTTCAACTGTACCACTGTGTGTGTACAAGTCACCCGAAATAACAATACTCAGAAAACCACCAAATAAAACGCTGATGGTTATGGGGATCTGTTTTTGAAGCACTTTGCTAATCTTGGGGTGATCACATGTTTGTCACCTGTCATTCTCCAAAGCGTCTTGGTCATATTACTGATCCATGGCTTATACCTTTGTAAGTTTTTGATTGGTTAGGCTCCTTATCTTAGATTTAGAAGCTAGGTCATCTGCCATTTTCTCTCCATATAACATTTTCATGACTAACTGCTTTACCCTTTCTAGGCTGTAAGCCAAGCCCCTTGTGTCATCAGTGAGGGAAGCCCAGAGCTATTCAATGGATATGTCAGCATCCTTGGGGGATCTTTGACACCTACTCTCTGTAGGCTGCAGAGCCCACAGGCTCAGTTTCCTCTTCCGTGAAAAACAAACAAACAAACAAAACAGTGAAGGCCACGTCCCAAGGCTGTTGGGAGTATTTAATGGGATGGAATGCCAATGAACACACCATTGTGAGGTACATACTGTCTGCAAAATGAGCATATTTGAATGATCCAACCTTACCTTTGATAGCTGCTTTTTTGAGAGAAAAATGAGCAACCTCATGATAGATGAGAAAAGATGGTTTCGGATTAAGAGAGGGTTATAGAGAAATGGGATGTGATTCTGGTTGCTGAGAAGGTGCAGGAATGCAGGGCCAGTTCTGGGTTGCTGCTGTCGACCTGCAGGGAAGGCACACCAGAGGTCTGTGTGGTGACTCCCACTTCCCTGGCGAGGGGGAGCTGCTTTCTGGCTCCCACAGGGTGATTCACGAGGACTGTGGGTGGCTTAGAGGCAGCCGCAGCTTCAGACTGCCCTCTCAGCTTTGTAAGGAAACTTTCTCCTCCTGACTTGGTTGGACTCCATACCCAAGACAAAAGATGCCTCTGAACCTTTAATTACTGAGGGTTATTTTCCTCTCAGGGAAGAAACATAGAACTCCAAGTTTAATCATCTGCTGGGCAGGTAGTGCACGAGCTTCCCTGCTAATTAATCTTTAATGTCATTAATTGGCTGTCTGGGTGATGACAAGGAAAGGAGTAAACCTTGTTTGCAAATCAATTGAATTCTCATCTGAGCCAGCATTTAGTTTCCAGGGTGAATAAACACAATTGCAAGCCTACCCCTGGCTGGACTTCTGGTGCCTCGCTGATAAGATTATTGAACCAAAAAATATTCAGTCTGTGATCTTTGTTGCAGATGTAGTAATTGAAGGTTTTTTTGTCTTTTTGTTTTTTTGTTTTTTTGCCACCAGTGCCTCCCTTTGAAATGAGCTCGTTGGTTTGGCCGGGATCAGGCATGGGGCCAGAAAGCCAGTATCATAGGGTTAGGATTTCCCGCCACGATCACTTATTTTTTTGTATTGATTTTGCCTCCATAGTCTATTTAAATCAAAATCTGCCTCTCAGGCAGACGCACTGATCAGCCTCTTGGTTGGGGTCACCTGCTGTCCCTACGTGATACTTATCATGGTACAGAATAGCAGTCCACAAAGTGGGGGACTTGGGCCGGCAGGGTCAGGATCTCCTAGAAACTCATTAGGAAATGTAAATGCTTGGGGCCCACCCCAAATTACTGCATCAAAAACTTAGGAGGTGGGGCCAGGTTTGTGTTTCAAGTTGCTTCCCAGGGGATTCTAATGTGGACTAATGGTGAAACCACTGGTATAGAGCCAGGCTGGGACATGTCCTATGAGCAGGAGGGCGGCATTGTCCCCTTTCCTGTGGGGGGACCTATTCAATGAGGGAAAGGGTAAGAGGTGACTTGTTTTAATGGGGTGACACCATTTGACTCCCTGATAAAATGTTGTGAGAAGTAAATTGCTTTTTCTTGGCCTCAAACGCCCCCATCACATTGGGCCTTGAGCCGCTTATTACTTCTGAGAGTGGAAATGGCCATTTCAATTTCTTCAATTTCTGATGTCATTGTGAGTTTACCGAGGCAAATAATAAGGGCCAGGGATCTGACCTCTGAGGAAAGAGGTGGCAGAGGGCAAGCTGCTTCCCACAAAGGGGAAAATTCTCCCAGCAGGGAGAAGGTGCTCTGCTGAGGAAGGGACAGAGTCAGTGTTGATCCTGGAAAAATGGAACACTTCTGGTCATGAGGATGCTCGGAATGGCTTTCTGTGGACTCGGGGTGGAAAATAGGAAGGAACAAAGCCATAGAGCCCCCTGGCTGGGAAGAATGAACAACGGTGTCTTTCTCCCTCTGGAGTGGCCACAGGACTGTGACAAAGTCCTGGAAGGCCGCCGACAGAATGTCCTGACAAAGCTACACTTCCTTCAGGTGAGGAAACCAAGACTCAGAGTTTATCTCAATGCTTTGACAATCTTCCCTAAAATCCATTTCTAGGCTTCCTGAACTGTGCTCACATTTGTATCTTTGCAACCTCTATAGGACTCAAAGCTAATGTTTCATTTGCAGTGGGAGGGCATAAGTCCTTTACTAAGAATTGTATTTCAGTCTTCCAAGAGGCAGGAACAGGAGTGCGTAGTTCTTATTACAGGTTGATGCTGGAGAAACTTGGGCATAAGAATGCATTTCAATATTTATTCCTCATGATTTGTTAGGGAACCGAGGACAGTTGCGGGTGGAGTGTTGGGGAGTACATGACAAATTGTTGAATGGGACAAATTAGTAGCAAATGAGAGGGCGTCATCTCCAATAGCCTTATTTATAGTTAAATTTAGAATCTTTTCCTTCTTATCCTTGACCTCCTCTCCCTCTTTCCTCTCCCTTCTCCCTCCTCTTCCTCTTCTTTTAATTGAAAAAGCTTTGCATGGATACAAATGGATAAGGATGAGGCCTCTCTATATTACCCTCTTGCAGGAAAATAGATTGTTCTTATCTCACATTGGCATAATTTACAAATATTTCTTCAAAGAACATGGAGTCCACTTAAAGGCACATATCTTGTGGTAGATTCTTTCAGTAACCTATGTTATTGGTTATGGGGCAAAACAAATGTATTTTATGATAGCACGTATATATATATAGGTAGTCCAGGTTTGGCACAATACTGTGTTAACTAAAATGTGTGCATATTAGAAAGGTGGCCTTGTTCTGTGGTTGTCGATTGCTGCTCTGAGGCTAGAGGGATCCTTCAGAGACAGGTCTTGAGTGACTACACTCGAGATAGGACATAATCTTGGAGGAGGAGCAAGCTCTCATTGGCTGAGAGCCATTCGTGGAGAATTCCCACCTGAGCTATCATCAGGAAATATGCCTTGGCAACTGGGGAAGGAGTGACTCGGTCTTAAGTTGGGGATTTATGTGTTGCACCCTAGTATCAACTACAGGCTGCCCCTTGTGCGGCTTGCATCCATCTGCTGTATTTAAGTCCAGCCTATCTGGGAACATCTGCTCTAGGATTCTTGTTCATCTCTTTTTCTTGAAAAATTTACAAGGTTAAAGTTAGTGGAACAGCTAGAGCCCCCCAATGCTACAGCTGTGCTTAGGGCCACAACTGAAGCCCCTCCTCTACTCCCTGAATGGCCCATTCTGACTCCCTTCGCTCTCTGCTTGCACTTCTGTCATGGCTTCTCTGATCGGGTGACCCAGACTCTCTCCCTGAGAGGTCTGAGCCCATGGGCACTATCCCTTTCTCAGGCCACAAATGCTTCTCTTGCCCATTTACTGTCACATTTGGGCAAGCAAGTATTAAAAAGCTCCACTGGACCAGCTAGATTTCCAGCATACTTCTTCCTACCTCCATTGTGTAAGAATAGTCCAATATATCCACCTGAAAATCATGGACAAGGGGTGCTTAGTTTCTTTGTGTGGTGGTGCCATATTGGGACTCAGCATAGGTCTCTGGCCAGCAGATTAAATACTCTGCAGCAATAGCCACTAGAACAGTGTTGGTGAGTTGGACCCCACGTTGTTGGATCCATGCATAGTCTACATCCCTGCTACATTGGCTGCCGTCTTTATATAGCCAGTGTACCAGCACTTGGTTGTCAATGACTGAGGTTAAGTCTCATCAACTGGCCAGGTCATTTTGTCTATTTCATTGTTCAGTGTCTCTTCCACGATTAGATGGTCTCTGTTGAGCATAAGCATGCAGTACTAAGGTCTCACTGTGCCCAACCGCACAGGTCCATTCAGGTATCTCTCTCACAAATCTCCTTGTCTCCACAGGTTCCTAACCAACCAGCACAGTCATTTACCACTGTCTTCAAGAAAAGTGTTCCTAGCCTTTAAGAAGTGGTCCAAATCCCAGGATCTTACTCTATTCCAAATAGGGTCCTAAACTTAGCTTAATGGACTCTCCAGGGTTGGATTTCAACTTTCCCTGGAGCTCCACTCTAATTATAATTAATTCTTTTGCCTGATCCTCAGCTTTTCCTGCCTCCTGGCTACTGGAGAGGAACATGTCTGTGTACACTGCCAAGGAGGTTCTCTGTCTTCCATTCTTTGTCTTAACTTACTAATTAATCACTGTTAGCCTTTCCTTGACTTTCTTTGATTCATCAAGAGCCCCAGCCAGAATCATCCAGTTTCATTGTGCATATAATTGCTATTTCTCATGAACTCCTCAAACACCTGTGATACTGCACCCATCGTACATTTGCCATGTACACCAGTACAATTATTTCCACCCGCACTCTATCCCAAATGACTACCAGTCAAAATTTTAACAGTTATTTTCCTACAGCATACGGGGGGAGCTGTCTGTTCCCCCTTACCTACCATGATATGATCCTCGTTGCCAGCTAGCAGGCAAGTGACGTGACTCCAAAATTCCATTTTAGCTTCTGCCTCCTAAGACTAATCCTGGCACCAATGCCATATATTGGCTACCCTGGGAAAGTCTTCTCTGAGACTCTGAAATGGACATTTGTATGCAGTTAGCTTGCTGAATAATTTTCTAGGGAATATTACCTGTAAAGGACTGAAGGAAGGAGGATTGGGCAGGAAGAGGGGTTGAACAGCCAAGTAGGTGCAACCGAGAATTGCCCAGAAGGAAAACTGGGTCAGTGTCACCAAAAGAAATGGGGGTTCTTCCTGGGTGGCCCAAAGCAACAAACGTCCAGTACATGTATCTTCCATAGGAAGTATGTCTTTTCATCTTCTTAAGAGCACATTTTACACCGATGATAAAGTATGGATATGCATTTGCCGTCAGCTGTTCTGTACATCTTGTAAATTTGTGGGATGTCCATATTTAACAACTATTGTGTGTGTGTGCGCGTGCGTGCCTGCGTGCCTGTGTGTTTGCCCTTATTTACATAAGCATCAAGCTGCCCTTTGGATTTCAAACAAGTGGAAGAACACCACTTTGGATTGGAGTTCTCCTATTTACTTGTGTTTGCTTGTGGGGAAAGCCTCTCTAAGTTAATTATGCTTGCTTTTCCAAGAGAAGAATACATTTTCAGTCTGGGATAATTAGGCAGTCTAATTAACCTTTAAAAAAAGCAAAACATAGCTTCATAGTGTCTATATTCCCTTTATTAGGTGAGTTTGGCTTATCTTCACTGGCATAGTTAACATTGCTGATTTGCATATCTTTTCCCATGGTAGTTAACCCCATAACTTGTAATGAAAACACATTTTAGAGTACACTAGAGATTGACTTAATAGAATTGGCTGTATCACAAGCAGAGATTTTTCCAAGGGCTATGGCTCTATCTTCATATTTACTCCAAGGCACTTAAAGGTACAATTTAAAGTAGAGAAGCTTTTGGAGTAATCATTTTTTTAATAATTAGCTTAGGAATAATTTGGAAACTATCACGTGCAGCACTTTGATAATGTAAAGTAAGCTATTTCTAGAAATGTTAATGGAAAGCCAGCTCCTTGGAGATGGCAGGGAGTTAAAAGATTTTTAAGAATGGCTATTAATTATGGCCCAAAGCCCTCTTTCTGTTCTTAGGCAGCACAGTTACAAAGCAAGATAATGCAGCATTCAGAATTCATAGTACCTCTCCCATTAGACACAGAGATAATCTGAACCAGCGTGGAATTCACAGTAATCAGGCAGTGGCAAAGCGGGCATGTCACAGATGGAAGAATGTTTTACCTGTACCCCAGCTGTGCCTGCATGCAGTTTCCTCTGACTAATGAGGGGTATGCCACAAATCCTTAGATTAAATTAGCAAATACACCTTATTCCAGAATTCTAGTTTTAAAGCAACTGAAATGATTATACTTCTCAGGACCTGCTTTTTCTTCCACTATATCAAAGAAAAACACATTTCACAGTATCCGTGTAGAAGCACATAAAACAGGATCCATACAAAGTCTTGGAGGTGCACCTGCCCACAAGTGTTCTCAGCCTCAACCCTTCATTTACCCTGGCTTGCCTCTCTGGTCCCATCCCACTGTTCTCTCCTTGAGTGGAGTTCTGAGAACTGCGCTGGGGATGCATCTTCGATGTGCCAATATGGTCCTGTCTTTCCTTTGCAGGGCATCTCCTGCACACCCCAACTTATGATAGGACATCAGTTTCCAGAAATCTGGTGGATTCACCAGCCATGGGCATGGCCTTTTCATTTGCCTCAAAGCAGGAATATATTCTCCTTGTCTCAGGGTGTTTCTGACCTTCATGTCTCTGCATCTTGACTTTAACATTTCGTCATAATTAGAGGTGGTATCTAACATGACTGTTTTTATATAGTGTTTCCTGTCTTAAGTGGGACTTACTTATTTTGGAGAAATGCACCAAGTAGTCACCTAGAGGTTTAACATGGTGCAGTAAACAGACATTATGGTTTAATAGAGAGCCTGTAACACATTTAGGATTTTCCTTTTAGCTGCAAAGTCAGGGAAGAGAGAGTCTGACAACAGTTTTCAGACTATTCTGCTTGTTGTCCCTTCCCAACTCTTTTAAAACAAAAGAACTGTAAATCCTTCCTCTGTACACACTTCTCTCTGATATTTGCCTTCTTAATAGGTAAGCTTTTTTAAACAAGAGGGTCTCTTTTGGCAGCAACAAATATTTATTCTTCCTTCTTCTACTTAGTTGCACCAGAGCCATAATATAAACTAATTAGAAATTTATTATTTGAAAAAGTTATGAGTTTGTCAACAAGAGCATCGCCTGACCTCAATGCAGCCATGTCAGTGACTGTACATGTGTGAAATTAAGTCGATTGGGCTGATTCTTGTCAGCCTGCCTATTTTTATCTTTGGGCAACATTCCCCATCATACAACACATTAGTGGCTGCTGTCAATGGCTTATTGTAATACACAAGGCACCGCAGTGTCTCTTTGATAGTTCTTCAAATGCTCTGTTAGCGGGGATCAGAAAGTCAGATTTAATAGCCTACAAGATTTATCCCTAGCAAGTGAAATCTGAGTGAAAAAAAATGTAATCTTGGCTGTGGAGAATGGATGTGTTACTGATGAGCACGGATTTTGCTAGGAAAAGAGGCTGTGCGGAATCATATTGGGAGCTGTTCCTGCATTTCTGCAGAAGCACCTATCAGTGCGCGGTACGTAGTAAAATGAAGAGTGAATCAAGATAGAAATGAAAGGTGAAAATATCACTCCATCGATCACCATCAAGAAGTGGCTAATGTGAGAGCCCACCCCCACCCAACTATCTCTGTTGTTATAAAATAGGTACTACCGTGGTATTGTTTCAGTAAAGAAGAAAGCACTAGGGGAAGAAAAAAAAACTTAAATATGTCAGTTGTTGAGATTGTGGATGCATATCTGCACATTCATCCATTCAATATACATATATTTATCACCTCTTGTTTTCCTGGTGCTGAAGGTCTCAAAGTGAGTAAGACAAGTCTCCACCTTCCAGGATTTAGAGTATACTGAGGAAGAAAAACAGTACAGAACTGAGCATAAAAATAAATGTATAAGATAATTTAAAGTATCTAGTAGGTGCTAATTCAATAAATGATAACTAAAGGAATAAAGGTGATAAAATGTTATGAGAAAATAAGGCCTTGATATGATAAAGAATAAGTGAGGCTGAACTGGAAAAAGATGTCACTAGTGGTGACACTGTATCTATGGAGTAGGGACCTGCTCCTAGGACATTCTTTGTTCATTTTCATGTGTGTTTCTGGAGCACCAGCCATAAAATGAAAAAAAACTAGGGAAAAATTTATATTGCTGGTTTATATTGATTAGGCAGTATTTCTTTTCAAATATCAAGAGTTTTCCTCTACAAATGCTCCCATTCTTTTGTCAGGTAGGATTGAAAATAGCAAGAAATTCCATTAAAAGCAGGTGCACACAGCAGGTTTGCATATCCAGGAAGAACATGATCTGGCCCATGCCTTCTAGGAGTTAAGCCAATGCAAATGTGTAATTGCAAAATAATGAGTAAGAGCTGCACACAGAAGATTCAGGAATTTGAGGATCTAAAAAATTACAACTCTGGAAAGGGGTTTTATGTGAATACATGGTTACCATCAACTCATAAGGAAGCAACCGCAGTTATTTGTATAAGATTATGAATGCTCATTGCACTCTGCTCATAATTCAATTGTACACATTAATATGGAAGCCTGATTTGTCTTTCCTAGCCTATCAGAGGTCTTTTATAGCATAGAACACTCAACAGTGCCATGATGTGTCCATTCACTTCTACAAGGCAGTGTAGAAAGAAGAGTCCACACCTGAGGATCCTGATATTTTTCTACAAGAAGTTGATGGGGCATGATATTTGGGAACCATGCTACAGACTTCCCTGAATATTTAGGGCAAGAGTATAAATGGAAACCCGCAATCTGTATGTCTAGTTACTGAAAAGTTACGTATCCCACTCATGCATTTGACAGATATGCTTTCGCTATGATGAAACATGTATACAGCTATGTTTTTGTTTGACTCAAAGCCAACAAAGTATCAAGCACAACTAAATTTAATTGCTGTCTATGTCTGGGTGTTGTTTTGAAGGGCCAGGGATGTTTGTATAAGCAATTGTTTTATTCTGCAAAATGTTTCTCATCCAACTTATGCAATGTTGTGACTCCTGCGTTAAGTTGTAGAAACCTCTGGAAAAAGAATAGAAACCAGAGAGAAGCAAGAAATTGGGTGCTCACCATTATTGGGAAATGATAGTCCATTTTATAAGAGCCCATTGCATTTGTATCTATAAAGACAGATGAGGCAAGTTTTATTTTATTTTTCCTCTTACCCATGGTTCTTGCCTGTCAAATCTTCTCTATGCTCCAAAGTGGTCCATCTCTACCTCAAGAAGCAAGATCATTCCAAACTCTCACAGCATTTGAATGCTGTTCCTTTTGTCTGGGCACAGGGAAGGAGATGCAGATAAGCATTTCTTGGGCTCAAATGGTGTTAGTCATATGAACAGTTACTCAGGGTTATGAGTCTCTATGCAAAGACTGAGTGCCAGGTCCAAAGTGACAGAGATGCCTATGTATCTTTTAATAAATATATTTTTGGTATGTTTGTAATACACAGATTCCTCTAAAGACTAGACCACAAAATAGGGGTCCCTCTCACATGATCTAAGGGGATACTGTCTGGGTTCTACTCCAGAGGCAATCAGTGCTATGAATCATTAAGAAAGTTGAAATATATCAGGGTGATTACGATGTGGTACATGCTGTATGTTCATATAGAACCTAATTATTGAGTATCATATATTTTTAGAAGTATCCAATTCTTCTTGAATCATTCTGTGTAAGGAAAAGTAGTCCAGAGGAGGTGGTGATGTCTGTGGGAAGATAAGGGAGCATTCTCTGAAGAGATGACCCCTGGTCTATTGAAGGAGCACTGGGGGTTGGGCAGGTGGAACACGTGCAGGAGGGCATTCGTGACTGAGGGAAAATGATACACAAGCTCCGCAGACATATGTTCAACAAAGCAGGTGTTTAAGTGTGGTTGAGTGTAGGAAGAGAAGCTGAAAGAAAAAAGTGAAGCCTAATGTTATCATCTGAGTGAGAGATGATGAATTGTGAACTAAGGTAGAGGCAGGGAAGTGCTGCAGTGGGGACAGACTTAGACAGATATTAGGTAGAAGGGGCTCCAAGGTTCCAGGTGGAGAGGCTCTGCAGCGCCCCATGTGTGCAGTCTTGGGAACTCGGCAGTTAGCTGATTAGGTGCGTGCCCTCCTATGACCTCGCCTCACGCCTTTGTCAGGAAAACGCAATGTGACTGAGTGCATTAAGCAGGAGAAAGTACAGTCCGTTCACAACACAGACCCAAGGCATGAATGGAATTTTTCAAAAGCAGCAGAACTTCATACCAGGTAGCCTTCCTATGCTTATTCTGGAATGAAAAATTAATAACCTCCTGGAATTGTTCATTATAAGATTTGACTAAAGAAAAGATAATTAAATTTCCAAGTGATGGACTTGCTGCATCCCCTGATGCAGAATGACTAAGATCGGCTGGTCAAGGGCATGAGAAGGGCTCCCACCTCCCCGGAGAGGAAGTGTCACTCTGCATCTGCCCACCTGCTTGCTCAGTTGAGCCGTTAGAGAGACTTGGAGGGAATGCCTCGTCCGGCTGTTCATGCTGACAGTTGTTCTACGTGGAGCGCACTGAAGGTGGGGGTGTCTTTTGACCTCAGCCTGGCTCCCCAGAGCAAGTGGCTTCAGGTTCCCCTAGAGCTTCGAATAACTCATCCTCTCTTTTCATTTCCCATTCCTTATGTCCCATTTGAATGCTTTTCTATGCCTTTAAAAAAAAATAAGTATAACCAAAGCAAGTTGAGAACTGTTTAACCACGGCAGCTATGATTCTGAATTAAAAGAAAAAAAAAAAAGGTCAGAAATAGAAATAGCAGAGTGTCCACGTGAGATTGTTGATCAGAATCACCCCTTACAGCCTGATTTCCTTCTTCCCCACCCGTACCAAGGGTTTTTGTAAAGACTTGAACAACCTTACTCATTTTTTCTATGCATCACAAAAAGATGGTTCACTCTGCAGGGTGGGGTAGTCTGCTGCACGTTGTGTTGTGAAAGAGGAGGGAAAGGCATTCTTCACCCGGAGGCTGTTTTCACTGCTGTCTCTGGGCAATTGGTAGGAACAGAGGAGTTAATAGCATCCCCTTCCTCATTTCCCAGAAGCCCTCTTCCTTGCTCCCTGTGATGGGTCTGCTGAAGCTCCCCTCCCCTTCCCCAGGTGGTTTTCTAATCAGTCCCTAACTTGTCTAATAGGTCTGTTCAGGACTGGATGCATGTGTTGATGACACCCTCCCTCCTTCCAGGGAAGTGTGGGGCTTAGAAGAAAAACATGGACTTACCTGTATTAGTTTGCTTGAGATGCCGTAGCAAAGCACCCCAGGCCGGGTAGCTTAAACAAAATACAGCTATTTTCTCATAGTTCTGGAGGCTTGGAGCCGAAGTATTGATGGGGTTGTTTTCTTGTGAGGCCTTTTTCCTTGGTTTGTAGATGGCTGTCTTCTAATCTCTTCTTATCATGACACCAGTCAGATGGGATTAGGGCCACCTTAATGACTGCATGTTAATTTAATCACCAATGTTGACCCCCATCTCCAGATACCATCACATTCTGAGGTCCTGGGGTGTCGGACTTTAACATTTGAATTTTGAGGAGACACAATTCAGCCCATACCAATACGTATTATTTCCTCCCTCTGTCCCAAGCACCAATGGATAGAAGGAATTAGATTTGGTCCTTAGGGAGAATTCCTTAGGTCTCCCTTTATTTTGAGTCATTACCAATCTCTGTGCTTCTCTTCACACCAGGGCGGTCGTCTCCTGGGATCTGAGTTTTCATCTCACAGTCTTGTCTGAGATGGAAGTTTCTCCTTTGGAGATCCCAACCTTCTTGACAGGTCCCTGGTACCCAATTAATGGTGATCATGATCTTTTCTGTGCCTGTCCACTCTCCCTCTTCACCTCCCATGGCCACATCTTCCAAACTAGCCATCACCACCCAATTGCCCAACAGTGGAGTCTTGGTTTCCTGGGAATTCTGTTAAGACCACTTATTTTAACTGAACTCTCTTGGCTGAATCATTTAATAAAGGGCTGGGGCTCTAGATCTACAGATGTCTTCTTCAGAGGTTAATTTGTTCTTCTGCAGAAGGACAAATTCCCTCCACCCTCCAGCCTCTCCCCATGCCCCAGGGAGCAGATACTGATGCATTATTTGGCTGCTAGCATCCCAATTCTAAGGGGTAAAGCTGAGAGCTCATAAATTTGTGTGTTTGTGAGAAGGGCAGTGGATCAAAAGATCTGTGTATTTCCATGCAATTTTGTCTTTTGCTCTTCTACTTCATTGTATTCCCCTCTCTCTTCTTTGGGAAAGAGGCAGAGTGACTCTCACATGTTTTTCCTTGTTGGTGAAGAAGAATGGATGTATGGCTCCCTTCCCTTGTGGGACCAAAATCCCAGAGCCTTCTGGCAACTTACAAAGAGAAAATTACATAGTAAGGGCGATGCAATTTAGGACAGTTCACTTCCCCTTGCTGGTCTTCAGTCCCCTCATCTGTAAATAGAATTAACAATACTTGCCTTCCCCAAGTTGTTCTGAGTCTCTGAATGCTGTAACTGAAAATCTTCACAAGTTGTAAAGGACTATGACAGCCCTAAGTTTAAAAAATATATGTACATTTATGATTAAAACAACAGTCACAATGTGGTATAAGAGGAGGGAAGGGGCTAAAGGAGAATCACTGAATCATTACCTCCAGAAAGTTTTAGCTTGGCAAGAAACAAGCTTTAGGAACTACAAGGACAGACAAATTTAATCAAGAGTCCCTACAAAAGCAATCAAGATAAAATGAACTATAATTATAATAATCAGTTCATGAACTTTAATGCCATGTTCCTAATTTCAAATATTATGAAGTCCTGTATAGTGAATCAATCTGTCATTGCAAAGATAATAAAATTTTCATGTCTGATGGGATGTATTCTGCTTGGCTGAAAATTTGTCATTCTTTTCATCAGAAGCCTCATTAGGGTCACAATTTTTAAATTTTAATTAAAGTGAATGAATCCTATGAATTCATCTATCATCTGTCTATATACACATCATCTCTCTCTATATTTATATCTATATCTGTATCTATCATCATCTTACTCATATATGATTAAAATAATAGATTTAACATAACTGGTTACACTTATACAACTCTGCTTCAAATTTCTCAAAGGTTATTTCCTCTAAGAATCCCCCTCCATAACCCCAAAATCAGGTTCTCTGGTTATAAAGCCCCCAGGTGAGAGGAAATCTTCCCCAGCAGCGTGTCCCCATCTCTAGTTCTATTTTTGTGTGTGTGTGTGACTATGTGCATGATGTTTGTGTCCCATAGCCCAGGCTGGAAGACTCGGGAGGGCAGAGTGTGACTGTGTAATCCACATGGCCCAGGGCATGGCATTTAAAATTATGGACACCCCTCCTTGTGGCCATCTCTCTGTTCCTGAAAAATCCCCAGCATGTTTCCACTTCTGGCCTGTCATGCTTGTTGTCTCTGCCTGGAACTCTCTTTCTCCAAGATTTTGCCTGGCTGTCTTCCATTTAAAATGTCATCCGAATGTCACTATTGTAGCAAGGCTATCTCTGATCTAACACATCGAAATTAGAATTCCCCCTCCCCAGGCATGCTTAATCCCATTTCTCTTTTGTTTTCTTTAATACACTTGACACCATAGGAATCATCTTTCTTACACACATATCATATTCTTACATATGTATTTGTGTATTTATTGCTTGTGTTCCTTAGAAGATGTAAGATCTATGAACACAGAGCTCTGTCTTATTTGATTTGATTCTTATTTGATTCTGTATCATCAGGGACTAAAAGGATGCTTGCTTTTAGTAGACACACCCAATAAATACTTGTTAGAGGAATAAGTACATGATAAGTAGACATTCAAAGGTATATTTTAGATGAATGAAACAATAAATGAATTTTATTTCAATAAGTTTATGTCCATCTTCAGATAAGAATTTTTTTTTTTCCATTTACAACCAATGCTTTGACACTGCATAAAAATGGGGTTCTAGTAGACACTAGTGTTCCTCCGGATGGTAACTTGTAAAAGCAAACAAGACTTCTCAAGTAGATTGAAGTATTCAGAAGTAGGTTCAAAGTACTACATCCAGAAGTACATTAAAGACACTAGTGCTCTTGGGCCCAGATGTCCCTCAACTCCTATGACTCCTGGCCGTTATGTAAGCTAAGGTCATAACATGTTTTCTTTTGACAGTCTCTGGTTTCAGCCTTGACATTTATATCTATGATCCATTTTGAGTTAATTGTTCTGTATGGCATGCATTAGGGGTTCCTGCATTTAGACAGCTATCTCAGCACTATTTGTTAAAACACTGTTCTTTTCCCCCATTAAACTGCTAAACGTGTCAGAAATAAGTTGACTACACATGTGAGGTCTCAGTTTTTGAGCTCTCACTTCTGTTCCTTTCATGTCCATGTCTACCTATGCCCGTACCATACTTGCTTGATTACTGTAGCTTTGTAGTGAGTTTTGAAATCAGGAGACATGAGTTCTCCAGCTTGGTTTTTCTTTTTTGAAGATTGTTTTTGGCATTTTGCCGACCTTGAATTTCCAAATAAGTTTTAGGATCAGTTTGTCAGAGTCTTCAAAGAAGCGCCGTCTGTGATAGGGCCAACAGTGAATCTGCCCATAAACCTGAGGAGTGTGACCACCTAACGATACTATCATTTGACTCATGAAAATGGGATCTCTTTCCATTTATTTCTATCTTATTTAATTCTTCTAAATATGTTTCATGATTTTCAGAGTATCAATCTCACACTTCTTTGGGTGAATGTATTCCCAAGTATTTTATTGTTTTTGATAATCCTGTAAAAATGACTTTTTATTTTTTCTTTTCAGTATTATTTATTGCTGGTGTGCAAAAATGTAACTGGTTTTTGTATTTTGCTCTTGTATCCATAGTGAATTCTAGTGCCATATATTATTTGGAAACCCCATATAAACCATAAATATTTTGAAGTTATAGAATTTTCTTTGTGATACACATTCCTGGTCTAGCAACTAGGTTATAGGTGACACTATAAGAAAGTGGTCAATGTTGAATGAAAAAATTTTAAGTGAACCCTTTCCATCTTTACAGTGTATTGTGAGAGGCTGAGGGGATTATAAACAAACGTAAAAGCATCACTTCTCCCTTACAGGTCTTAAAACTTGTTTGAAGTATTTTGCCTAGTATGATCACTGAATAAAATTATGATGCTTTCCTAACTCCTTTTTGTGACTCATCTCTCATTAGTCCATGTTTCCCCTTCTGGATTGCATTTGCTATGCCTCTCCTGAGACATCTAGTGACTTCCTGCAACTTAGATTTTTTGGTCCTATGTGTTCCCTAACTGACATTAGAAAACTATTGTCCTGATTTGCTACCAGTCTTAGCATCATTTGTATTTTTAAATTGGAAGACCTATAAAGGGCAATGCTTAACCTAAAAAGTTGGAGTGGGTTTAGACCCCTAGAACACCTTCAACTCTAATCTTCCATGAATATTAAGAATGGAATGTCAGGTATGGTTGCACTTCAGCCAAGGGTGTATTTCTTTCCTAGGGAGGCTGTCTGTCATTTTTGGAACCATGCGATGTAACAAACCATCTGTTTTGCTTATAAACATGAATACTATTGACTCTACTTGCCTTTCATGTAGCTGTCATTCTAGACCTACCCAGAGCCAAGGTAATGGGAGAGTATGGCAACGTGCTCCCGGTATCATGTTGAAAACATCTCACAAGTAGTAGATTTGGCTCTATAAATATGGTCTTTGAAAAACACTTTCAGATGTATGTAGGATAGATGATTCTGAAGAACATGTGATAAATTTGTTCTATGTAGATAAACTCTTAATACCTTTCAGTGAAAATGAATTAATATTTGAAGACAAAATTTGAAAGGGAAAGCCATCTTTATTAATTTTCTTCGAATAAAAGTTGAATCATTGGCTTCCTCAGATCTTTCATATAGCCTAAAATTATTGGGACTAGTTTTCTTTTCCTAGTCTGACCAAAACGTAAAGCCAAATGCAATGTAATGTTTTTATTTATTTATTTTTATTTTTTTATTTTTTTAAGGTATTATTGATATACACTCTTATGAAGATTTCACATGAAAAAACAATGTGGTTACTACATTTACCCATATTATGAAGTCCCCTCCCATACCCCAATGCACTCACTGTCCTTCAGTGCAGTAAGATGCCACAGATTCACTGTTTGCCTTCTCTGTGCTACACTGTTTTCCCCTTGATCCCCTACACCATGTGTACTAAACATAATACCCCACAATCCCCTTCTCCCTCCCTCCCAACCTGCCCTCCCACACCCTCCCCTTTGGTAACCACTAGTTCCTTCTTGGGGTCTCTGAGTCTGCTGCTATTTTGTTCCTTCAGTTTTTTTTTTAATATAATTTATTTTATTATCATTAATCTACAATTACATGTGCAATATTACGTTTATTCAACTACCCCTTCATCAGGTCCCCCCCACCAACCCCATTACAGTCACTGTCCATCAGCGTAGTGAGATGCTATAGAATCACTACTTGTCTTCTCTGAGTTGTACAGCCCTCCCCGTGCCCCCCCAACATTACATCTGCTAATCGTAATGCCCCTTTTTCCCTCTTATCCCTCCCTTCCCGCCCATTTTCCCCAGTCCCTTTCCCTTTGGTAACTATTAGTCCGTTCTTGGGTTCTGTGAGTCTGCTGCTGTTTTGTTCCTTCAGTTTTTTTCTTTGTTCTTATACTCCACATATGAGTGAAATCATTTGATACTTGTCTTTTCGGCTTGGCTTATTTCACTGAGCATAATACCCTCTAGCTCCATCCATGTTGTTGCAAATGGTAGGATTTGTTTTCTTCTTATGGCTGAATAATATTCCATTGTGTATATGTACCACATCTTCTTTATCCATTCATCTACTGATGGACACTTAGGTTGCTTCCATTTCTTGGCTATTGTAAATAGTGCTGCAATAAACATAGGGGTGCATCTGCCCTTTTCCAATTGGGCTGCTGCATTCTTAGGGTAATCCTTCAGTTTTGCTTCATTGTTATACTCCACAAATGAGGGAAATCATTTGGCACTGGTCTTTCTCCGCCTGGCTTATTTCACTGAGCGTAATATCCTCCAGCTCCATCCATGTTGTTGCAAGTGGTAGGATTTGTTTCTTTCTTATGGCTGAATAGTATTCCACTGTGTATATGTACCACATCTTCTTTATCCATTCATCTACTGATGGACACTTGGGTTGCTTCCACATCTTGGCTATTGTAAAAAGTGCTGTGATAAACATAGGGGTGCATATGTCTTCTGAATCTGAGAAGCTGTATTCTTTGGGTAAATTCCAAGGAGTGGGATTCCTGGGTCAAATGGTATTTCTATTTTTAGTTTTTTGAGGAACCTCCGTATTGTTTTCCACAATGGTTGAAGTAGCTTACATTCCCACCAGCAGTGTAGGAGGGTTCCCCTTTCTCCACATCCTCACCAGCATTTGTTTTTCTCAGTCTTTTCAATGCTCCCCATCCTTACTGGTGTGAGGTGATATCTCCTTGTGGTTTTAATTTGCATTTCCCTGATGATTAGTGATGCGGAGCATCTTTTCATGTGTCTGTTGGCCATCTGAATTTCTTCTTTGGAGAACTGTCTCTTCATATCCTCTGCCCATTTTTAATCGGGTTATTTACTTTTTGGGTGTTGAGGCATGTAAGTTCTTTATGTGTTTTGGATGTTAACCCCTTGTCGGATATGTCATTTACAAATATACTCTTGCATACTGTAGGATTCCTTTTTGTTCTGTTGATGGTGTCCTTTGCCATACAGAAACTTTTTAGTTTGCTGTAGTCCCATGAGTTCATTTTTCTTTTGTTTCCCTTGCTCGAGGAGATGTGTTCAGGAAGAAGTTGCTCATGCTTATATTCAGGAGACTTTTGCCTATGTTGTCTTCTAAGAGTTTTATGGTTTCATGACTTACATTCAGGTCCTTGATCCATTTTGAGTATACTTTTGTGTATAGTGTTAAACAATAATCCAGTTTCATTCTCTTGCATGTAGCTGTCCAGTTTTGCCAACACCAGCTGTTGAAGAGGCTGTCATTTCCCCATTGTATATCCATGGCTCCTTTATCATATATTGATTGACCATATATTGTTGGGTTTATATCAGGGCTCTCTAGTCTGTTCCATTGGTCTATGGGTCTGTTCTTGTGCCAGTACCAAATGCAATGTAATTTATGGTGGAAAATAAAGTCACTGCATTGATCCAAATCAGACAGCATTTTATTTTGTGGGGGCCACAGAGAAGTGTTTCTGAGAACTAATATGAGAGCTGTCTGAGAGTCACACTGGAAAAAATATGCACACCATTATTGAGGATCTATGAAATGCTATGGATGATATGTGCTGAAGAGATGTGGGAACATCTGAAACAGTAATTAAGGTTCTCTGGAAGTCATCTCAGGGAGGCAGTGTGGAATGGATATAAATGCAATTCAACCATATGAAGTCTCATTACTGTGCTTGCTCTGTTTGGAGAAAGCCCATGGAAAATAGGTCACTTGGTTATGAAAGCATAAAATAAGAGCACCAGGTCATGGGCAGCATTAGATGTCTACAGCAGTAGATAACTGGTCTTGGCCAAGTAGACATCATGCTCTCTTCAGCCAAATTATTCCTACGAAATGTGGGGGTTCCTCAGGCCTCCTTATCTGAGATTTAATTCTTGAGATCAGTAGATATTCCTTGTTTGAATTTCCTATTTACCAAAGAACAATGATTGTCCATTTAATTTTTTCTCCTTATAGTAAGGGAATGAGTTGTGAGTCCTATCAGAGAATGGCAGTGTTTTCATCTTAAATTAATATGTTGGAATTCTGTTTGAGATAGAAAGTCACTCTTGGTGTTCCACCAAAGTCTCCTTGATCACTAGATTTTTAGACTGTGCTGAGTTCACTTTGCATGTTCTACCTGAACAGCTGTCTGTACTTCATTGAGTCACATTTGATCTCATTTTATTCACTTAAGATGTACATCAAAGCACAAGACACTGTTAGAAAAAAATTGAGCAGCTAGGCAAGTTTGCCTTCTATATTTCTAATGTATCAGCTCTGTGCCCAGTTCCTCCTCAGGTTCTTTTCCTCAGCTGACAGTGCATCTCCTAAGTGGTTCTTGTCAAGGTGTAAATAACTGATGACATCATCCAGTGCCATCTTGCCATCTTGGCACTCTATACTGTTAACTGCATGCTATATTCTACACTGGAGTGAATGATTTTGGAAATTTAGACATCACCAAACCGTGCACATTGTGGTAGACCATTTGTACGTGCACTAATATTCACTCTGACTCATCTTCTGGAGCATGGGAAGGTGACATTTCTTTCACCTTCCTTCTGAAGCTGGAGCCTAGTGACAAGTTCTGACAATGGACTGTCAGTGGAGTGATGTGTGTCCCTTCTGATCCAAAACATTTTGTGCTGAGGCAAGATCCCCCAGAACTCTATACCCCTTATGGGGCAACAGAAGAAATTTCATCTTTATCTCTCTGATCAAAATAACAGTCCCTCCAACAGCCTGAATCCCTGAGAGACTATGTGGAGTACAGCCCTCCCCCCCACCCCCCATTGGGTTTGTCTGCCTACTGTGTTGTCCCATTTTTGGATATGGACTATAAATAAGAAATTGACCATTCTTTCATTATTTACTCCTAAGAATTCAGGGTTTATGTGTTATCACAGCATAATTTGGACTAGTACGGTGTAATAGAAATGTGAGCACACAGGTTAATTACAAATTATTTAGTAGCCACATTAAAAAGTAAACAGGGGAAATAAAATGTAATGATATATATTATTTAATCTATCATCGTCACAATATCATAACTTAAACATCTAATTCATGTAAAAAATCACTAATAAGATAAATAACACTCTTTTTATCACATGGAGTCTTTGAAATCAGATGTGTATTTAGCTGTAGCTCATTTCAAGTGCTCAGACTCCACAGGTGGTAGTATTTGGGTGGTGTTGTATTGACAATGCAGATTTATACCACCCTGACTAAATATATAGGTCATCTAAGCATAAGTTGTCCCAGAGTCCTAAGATTGTTCTTTTCACAAAATTGAAGGGTGTTTTCTTTCACTGTCTTTAATTTCTGGACTTTTCTCTTTGCCTTGTATTTCTTCTCAGCTATTTAGGAACTCTAAGGCCACTTTCACTGTATTAATCACAAACCACAGCTCTTCTGAGAGCTTCTTGAATTGTGTAGCATGCTATGATGTGAATGTAGAGGGAACACTTTGCTGAGTACGTGAGGTAGCCACAGGGTTATGAAGAGTATACTGAGCTGTTTGCAGGGAAGACAGCCAAATAATAATATCCACTTGGAATAATATCTAATTCCAAGGAATAATATCCATGCATTCACCTCCCAGGATATTGATACATTATCCATCTGTTCTCTGGAAGTAAAAAGTAGAGATAGAATATAAAGAGACTCAAATATCTGAAATAATGCTTTCAATTTAATAGCTATATGTATTTAATATCTATGAGTTCAGACTCCTGCAGATGCAGACCTTGAGACAGGATTTAAATACAAATAGTTTATCTGGGCTTTGCAGAGAGTTGAAGGGAGTGACACAGGGAGGGAAAGGCAGCAAATAGAGTGTGTCCTATGAAGCCAGCTCCCACTGTGGGCAATTAGCACTGGATTTTAAAAGCAAAGTCTAGCTTCCCGCATGGGGAAGAGAGCCCACCAACCGCCATGACACCAGTGTCATGACATCAGTCACACAAAGTGTGACCATAGCCTAGTGGAGCTCAGCTGGCATGTCCACGAACACATGGGAGACATCCCCTAGGAACTGTTAGGAACCCTTAGTGACAGAGGGGAGGCTTCCTAGGGTATGAGCAGAAAGAAGTGAGAGCCTGTAAGGTACGGATTAGAAACCAATTCCCATTTGTTTTAATCCCCAGGTGCATGGATTTATAGGAAATTTCCCTCTTTCTTCCTCACCTCTTTTAAAATTATACTCTACTATTCCTATTTTCATGATACACGGAGCTCTTTACTTGTTGTAGTCCCATAGATGTAGGACAAAATTTCCACTTTTATTCACCTGTAACGTCAAAATGGCAGTTTCAGAAATACTAAATATGAGTGATGGTCACTTTGAAAGAAAACTCTGACACCTTTATCCTGTTTTTTCTTGCGGTCTGTGCTCACATTCAGAGTAATATCACAGCGGTGACTTAGTCAATTATGATGATAGCTGTCAAGCCCCTTCAGAAAGTCTTGGATAAATCTGTTTTGTTTCTGTGTAATTATGGTGCCATCATACTCTTGGAAAGACAATCTCCTGACATTGCAGGAAAGACGCTGTGGGATCTTGACATAATTGTTTCTTCCCCATGGCTCTTCAGTGCTGTAACACACCACTTTCCTTCCTTCCTTCTCCTAAGGAAGAATTCATTGGTAAATCTGCCATTTTCTGTCCATCTCTTTTCCACAGCATATTGTTCGATTCCCTGCTCCTTCCATCAAACTTTGCAGAGAGATGTTGTTCCTTCAGCTTTGAACTGGGAAATTTCTCTTTCTTCCTTTCATTAGTGTGTAATTCCTTTTTTTCTTTACCTTTGTGCAAAACAATTGGCAAAAGAGTGACATAATGGTTGCCCACTTTAGCTGGCTCCACTAGAAATCAAAGTAACCACATCTGGGTATTGAATTCAAGAGGGATAGAGAGACCAGGGGCCCCCAGGAAGGGAGAGTATATGGAAGCATTAAACGGACGCTCATCTGAATCCCCCTGGCTGGTGACAGCTCTGAATCCTTGTAGGTGAAAGAGCTACAGAATAGGAATTCTTGCAGCATGGGAAATTTAGACATTTTCTAGAGAAGAAAACTGAGTTCATTCAGCTTGACAATTATTAGCAATTTATTTCTGTAGGTCTGATTATAATAGTAAATTAATGAAAATTTATGAGATAAACAGCTGTTTCAAAGCCCTGGGAGTGAGTGCAAGAATTTTTTCCTTTATGCTGAGGGACTGACATTAGACATTCGAATCACTGTTCTCCACACCTTCATTATGTGGGGTTTAAATAGATTCCGATAATCCTAACCTGCTGTGTTCTTCACTTGCTAATCTATTCCAACTCCAGTGGAATATTAATAACTGTGGAGCCATAACACTTTCCATAAACCTCTGCTATTTACTCTGTGACAAAAGGAAGTACTGTCTGCAGTTAATTACTCAGCATTGGACTTGAGCAGGAAAGAATTCAATTTTGTAAAATAACACACTTTTTGGGTAATTGCATGCATAATCAATGCGTAGTTTGTTCAGTGGTGATTTTTGAGGGCCAATTTTTATTTCTTTCCCAGTCTAAAGGAATGTTACACTTTTAAGGTCACTGTCCTTAAAGCCTTAATTAACAGCAGGGCAAAAATGAGTTGAACTTCAGACATTTCTCTTTTGGTTTTAAGATCACCTTTTTGCATTTAGCATTAGATCACAGGTTTTTGAGACCAAAGCAGAGTTTCCCCTGGATCTTGGACTGCTTCTCTAGATGAAATTTGCATTCTGGTAAAAGGTGGCATATTATTTTTTTCTCAGGAAAAAAATAACTGTCTATTGTCTATGGCTAAGGACCAAATAAAGGCCCAGATGGCAAAAGATAACTCCTCCTTGACAATAGAATGAATTTCTACAATAATAAGTCGACCATTAGTTATAACAGCAGCAACTGGTTCCTTACAGGAATTTATTTGGTAAGAAAAATATGGGTAGGAAAGCTTTGCTTAAGCTAATGTGGCTGGGTTTTTTTTCCAAATTAATCCAAGAATCTCTTCTTCTCTTCATTTTTCACCAGTCTTCAATACCTCCTCTAACTGCTCTCAAAAATAATGTCCATGTACAGGATTCCTCTGACGTCAAGAGGTGGGTGCTGAAAATAATACCTTTTCAGTGTGGTTCATTCTGGCTCTTCTTGGAAGATAAGACTACTTCTAGTATTTCAGCTGCATGATGGGAGGAAAGAACTGTAAGAAGGGGCACCAGTGGGGGAACTGGAGGAAGAGCTGGCTTCTGACTTGCCAAGCTCAACGTTTGGTGGGATGGGGTCAGGGAAAATACCTAGACTAATTCTACCAAGTAGGGAGAGGGAGAGGTTCAGCAACCCCGTCCCTCGACCTCTCCCTTCCCCTTCAATTCTGTGTCTTTTCTGTTTATATGACTTATGGGGAATGTTTTCTTTGAAGAAAGTGCTGTGCATCTCCAAACATTTATAAAACCCCTGAAGAGGCCTAAAGTACTTCATTTTATAGAAGTGGAATCTGCAATTCGGAAATTGTACATGACACACTCAGAGTCACAGACCTAAGAGGAAGATAAGTGAGAGGGGAACCTGGCTCTCTTGAGTATTAGATCCATATGCCAGTTGCACATTATCCAACTGCAAGAGCCAGCCCACCTCCAAGTTGTTATAGGAATCAGCCCAAAGCAACCCCATTCATAGTCAGAAGATAGGCAGTTGGTTTCATGGCTTTTTACCTTTGCTTAAAGCTTGTCAAAGTGAGCCATAGATAACATAGAACTTGGGTATCCTCAGCTGTTGGCCAGTTGTTTAATTTCAAGGTTGATTTTTTTGAATTTCTGTAAAATTAAACGAAGCCCCCACCCTTGTCCACCCCCAGCCTCCTCTGACTGCTGACCCTGTTCAAGAAGGAAACTATGCCTGCAGCTGCTGACATTCTCATCCTTCCCCCACCTTCCACAGTGTTAAGCAAGAAACACAAAACACATGGATACTCATGAATAATTCAAGCCCCCCAAGACAAGGCTATTCAATACTGACCCAACACAAACCTTTCCCATCAATCTGCATTTTTAAACTAACCCTGGGAAAGTCAACCTCCTTCAGATGTGCGAAGAAAAGGCAATTCTGATTTGCAAACCTAAAAGGTCCTCAAGAAAATCAATTCCAACCCAAAGTGACAGTTTGGTTTTATTAAGGCAGTGTTGTCTGGCCTGCATTATTGAATAGGGTGTATCTTTGATGACCTCCAAAGAGTTAAATCTCATGAACAGTGGGACAGAATGCTATCTGTTATAATTTCAATTTAAGTGATTGGAAACACGGAATTCATTAATCTGCTGAAAGTAGACTCTAAAATGCTTTTCATTTCAGCTCATCCATCAGAAGAGAGCATGCCTCAGATTTTATTGACTGTATTTCAGTCTTGTGACCCATTTGTTTAAACATTTAGGACACCCAAAAGGAACAACAGTCAGGGGCATTCTGACAGCCCTGGTTTCCAGGTAGAAGGTGGCACCCTCAGATATGCAAGGTGGAGTACTACCCAAAGACAAGACCCAAAGCTCAAAGCTTATTGTGAAAACATGATCTGTCTTAAACAATGACTTCCCTTCAAGACTCATACATTGAGTCCAACAGAAAATACAGGTGTGAGGAGTTGCCTGCTTAACACCTGTGATTCAGCATTCACTATCTCTTTGGGATTCAACTTCAGGCTACTGTAGTCACTGGAAAAATTCAAAATTCAAATTCAGTTTTGTGGTTCAACCTCTGTCTTCCAATGATATGGGTTACTTTTCTCCCCTAAATCATATTAGTTGATTGATTGGATGATCCAAATATATAGTTTTTTCTGGGGTAAGAGAGATGGTGCTATTTCCCTCACCTGTAAAGTGGCTATAATAGAAAATGAAATTTATGTATAGGTATTCATAGAACTTGATTTGGAACATCTAAGAATAAGTTGGACTAGGGTTTGATGAACTATAGTCCATGGGCTAAATCCAGTTGCTGCTTCCTGATTTTTCAAGTAAAGTTTTATTGGAACACACTGACCCCACTGATTTTCAAAATTTCTTTCTCTGCTTTTGCATTATAGTGACAAAGTTCAGTGGTGGTGACAAAACTGAGTGGTTTCAACAGAGCACCATCAGGCCTGAAAAGCCAAAATATTTACTATTTAGCTCTTTACACAAAATCTTCACCAATCCCTAAGTTAGAGTATACCACACAAAGCCCATGAGAAGCAGTACCTACAGAAGCCCTCTGAAAGAAAAGTATATTTATCAGGCCAAAAAGTCAGATAGAACTGACCTGGAAATCTAATGAAGGCTAAATTGCCAAGGAAAACTATTTGACAATTAATGAGATTACTATAGCTGACGAATAACTAGGAGATATAAAAGAAGCAAAAGTTTGTTCCTGGTGCATGAGTGCAGGAAATTGCCAAATCCAGAATTTGGTGGTACCACTTATACAACCTTGTCCAAGTTCAGGAGATGGACACTAGGAGATATGGAACATCTTTCTATGGCTTTGATCAGGGGTAGGTAAAATTTTTCTGTAAAAAGCCAGAGAATAAATATTTCAGGCTTCTCAGGCCAAGAGGTAAAAGCAAGCAACTGTTTTCCGCAGACTAATATGTTTAGCTTGCTGGCCATACAAAAAACAGGTGGTGGCTGGGCATTTGGCACATGGGCCGTAGTTCGCTCACATCTGGATCAGAGGAAAGACTCTTTAATACTTCTACTTCTGTTTATTTAGCTTCTGTGTTCATTTACCTTCCATCTAATCACTAAATGGTAATTTGATATATCCTGCTGAGACACCTAATTTGAGAGACTGGAAATATTGACTTCCAGCAATGCAGAGAACTACCTCCAATAGCACTAGAGTATAATCACACTTAGATCCCCAGTGCCTAGCGCAGTCCAGGCATGTGATGGGTCCTCAACAAATTTTGCATAAAAGGGGATGATATTGCCAAGGCATTTCTGCCCTGAGAGCTTCTCTGGACAAACAGCTGGTTTCCCTCTGTAACATTTCCGCTTACACCTCTCTGACTCTAACAAACATTTGAAAATCTAATTTAGAAAATATGTGATATGACATCAGGTTAATTCTTTTGTATTACTGATGACATATGAGATGATACGGTGCCCACTGTCCTGGCTGCTGTTGATGTAACAGGTTTTGTAGCTTTCCCTAAAGTCAGTAGGCTGTTAAAGGAAATCTTTTCTACTATCCCAATGCTAAAGAAACTATGTTTGACCAGATGGCATTTCCTTAAGTAGTACTCACTTTGGGATGGTGTCTTGCCTCCATTTTAGATCCTTTTTTCTTTCACTAAGAAAATATCTTTCCATGCTAGACTATTGCTCCTCACCTTTGTGTAAACATACAAATGAAATCGTAACTCCCTGTATTTTGGGGTTTATGCTATTGAGTCATATAACCCTGTTTCCAGCTTGACTATTGTTTTCTGGCCCCTTTGTTACCCACACTCATTTATCAAAGATGTTGTGGACTCCTGACTCAGCATCTTTCTCTTGCCTCCAATATCGCCATGATCCTGGGTTATTTCCATTTCCAAGTGGATAATTCCACCCCATGATCTCTCATTTCTTTAACTTCCTCAACCCCAGGGTATGTACTCCCTCTACCTATCTCCTTTGGCCCTAGTCATCATCCATGACTTGGTAAGCACCAACTCCAAGATCCCGTCACCTGCCCTTATCTTCCTCGAGATCTTGGCCAATCCCCCACTATCACCATTCTTCAGGCTCACCAGGACCCCCAGTCCTTGTCTGCCTCTACATTCTATTCTTCCAACTGGTGCGCCTTCTCATTTTTTATTTATTCCTTATACAACTTATATATACTGATTGCTTCAACTCCTTTCACATAAGACAATTTATTAAAGTTTCTTTGGCCTTAAAGGCCCACTAGATTCCTATTTATTTGTCAATAATGTTCATACTATAACTCCTTTTAGAATTAATTGTAGAGCTATGGTACACTCTATAGTAGCAGGGCATGGCCAAAAATTTTTTTTTGAAAAATTTTATTTTTCTTTGTAAGGAAATGTACCTTGTAAATACCTGTTTATTCTCCTTACTTTACCTAAAGAGTCCATCTGGTTTTGAGTATTTCATGAAATATTTGAATAAAGCTAGTCATATTGAATTTTCTACAAATTTTCTCATGTAAAAATCTGGCTTTGTAATTACTACCTTTTCCAGAAATAATCATATAAATTGAATTGACCTTTTGGTGTTGAAAATATGAATTAAATCACCCAACCCATGAAGGAAAATAAATATAGTAGGATTCCTCCTAATACCTTGAGTGTGTTTATGCATATTATTGGACTATTCTGCTATTAATATAATAGCTATGTGTCATGTGATATAACTACAAGGAATAAAAATGAATATTTTTAATAAATAAAAAGCAGACCACATTCCATGTCTCTTAAGTTGGCCAAAAAGCAAACAAATCAAAACCAAAACCAAAAACACAGCTATTGAATCATTGCCACCTACACCCAAATATATGAGCAGCAGCTTTAATTTAGAACAAATCATTCTAATCCTTCATTAATTGATGTTACTGTTTTCATTAACACAGTAGTTTCATGTTTTTATTGATTAAAATAATGCCTAACTCACACAATAGGAAAAATGAGCTCCCTTTATGTAGTGATGTTTCCTTTTAATTGATTACAAATATTACAGAAACTAATTTAAAAAGAATGCTTTGACAACATTCTTCATTTTACCCCCCATCTCCCAATTTAATTAACTTTTTGGACCTAAGGGAAAATTTAACTCTAAGAGTAGGTTAATGGGAAGAATCTTTCTGCATTTACATTTGAATCATAGTTTGTCAAATAAAGAAAATTTAAGGTTAATTTTAGTAATGGAGGATTAGGTAATTCAAACCAATCGCTCTACTGGAGGCAAGTAGAAAAGCTGTATAACACTTTAAAAAATTGTTTGCTTGAAGCAGTTGAGAGGATAGTGAGAGCTAGGCCATGGAACAGAATGGACCCAGAGAAATGAGCCTAGCATTTGGGTTCTTTAGCATTTTGACAGTCATGCTGGGGTAAGTGTTAAGGTTTAATAAGATTGATAAAGAGTTTGCCCATTTTCTAAATGAAAAGTCAATATAGAAATTGAATCTCTATATTATAGCCATAAACAGATTAAAAAAATATTACAAGATATAACCTATATACATTAAAAGATTAAATCCAGCATAGGATGTTCAGGACCTCTACCCAGACAACTATGACACTTCTAATAAAATTTAAAGAGTGATGAACTGGAAGTTGCTAGGTCTTTGCTGTAGCTCAGCTTCTCACAGTCCACAGTCCCTCAAGTGCCTAAATCACTGATCCTAGATCAATGCAATCCCACCCAAAATCTTAACAGGATTTGTATTTTTTTTCAACTGAAACTTGACAAGTCATTTCTTGCAAAGGGCCCAGAGTAGCCACATGTGAAGAAGAAAAACAAACGGGAAAACTTGCTCTACCATATATCAAAGATTATCGAAATGTATAGCAACTAAGGCATTAAATATGGGTGCAAGAATAGGCACCTAAACCAGTGTATAAAAAGGAGATCCCAGGCACAGACCCACATGTTTATGGCAAATGATTCATGACAAAGGTAACACTTCAAAACAGTGGAAAAGGATGGGCTTTTCAATGAATACTATCAAAATAATTGAATGTCCATATGGAAAGAAATGAAGTGAAATATGATACCTATCTTTGGCCATAGACAAAAATTAATTCTAGGTGGGTTGTAGACTTCCAAATGGCCAGTGAATGTGGAAGAAGCTTCTCAACCTCATTAGTTATCAGAAAAATGCACATGAAAAGCGTAGGATACCAGTACACAGCCACCAGGATGGTAAACATGCAAAGGACAAATAACACCGAGTATTGGAATGGATAGCAAATAGAGCTTTCATGCATTACTGGTAGAAGTTAAACTGGTTAATTAACCAATTTTGAAATGATCCTTTTGAAAACATTTTAGCAGTATCTGTTAATGTTAGGATAGGCAAATCGTATGATTCAGCAATTCTACTCCAATATATATTTATCTAGAACGTAAATTACATGCCCAGGTATGCAATAGACACATACAAGATTGTTTATTGCAATTCTATTGAAAAAAACCCAAATTTTCAAATAATAATGTTCATCACTCCAATCAATAGTAGAGTAGTAAAAATTTTGGTATATTTGTACAATTACCATATATGCATATAATGTATTACTGCAGAGTAATGAAAATGTACAGAATACAGTTCCATACATGGGTAAATATCACAAATATAATTTTTATTAAAGAAATTAGATTTAAAAGAACATGTACTATATGATTGCATTAAAATAAACTTCATAAAACAGGCAACAGTATGCTTTGGGTGGTAACCTCTGTAGAAGCACCAACATATTGATTAACTTTGAGGGGCACAGAGGGAATTTTTACTGGGGTTCAGTAGATTGGAGGTTTCTGTGGTGTTGGTTATGTTCTATTTCTTGATCTGGGTGGTGGTTCTATAAATCACTGATCTGAAATTTTTTGTACACTTTTCTGTGTATGTTTTGTTTCATCAAAGTGAAGAAACCAATTAAGAAATTTTGGTGTTTTATTGTTGCTTTTTTTCACATAAGCAGACAAAGACCCCATCTAAGGACAGGTCCTTTTTTTCCCCAAGTCTTGCTGACTTCTTGTTTGATTAAACCCTTGACCAAGTAATTACTGAAGAATCCACCTTTTTATCTCTTAAAATTAGAAGAATTGGTTTCTACATTAGCAAAGACTTTCATAATTTCTTTAGCTTTTGAGTTGAATTTTAATCTGCTTCTGGGAGCCCACCAGGAAAATGTACTTTTCATTGAGAATATAGACTAAGCCCTCCATTTGCTATTTCTTTATCTTTCTTTCCCTCCCTCCCTCTCTCTCTTCCTTCCTTTCTTCCTTCTTTCCTTCCCTCCTTTCTTTCTTTCTCTCTCTTATTCTTTCTTCTCTTCATTTTCCTATGAGCACATTTAAGAAAATCTAAAAAGTGAAAATTTACTCCTAAACTCAGTGTATTAATGATGAGTATGACTTTATTGTGAATGCATTAAGAAATACATTTTGCAACATCAGAAAATATATTTACTTTTGCAAAAATATTCAACAGCGCTAGCCTGAAATAGCACAGACCAATAATTTCAATGAGTGCATTTTCCTTGTCAAGTCAGTTTTGCAAAATACAGTCCACCTATTCTCCATCCATGTCACAACTTTGGATTAGGAGGAGGATTTTCTATGTAAAATGAATAGTTGGAATTATAGGATGTTTAAAAGAAATATAGCCCTATTACTTTACAGCAATGCAGTAATAGCAATCCTAAATTCTAACAATGAATGCAGTATTGATTTAATCAATAAAGAAGATTCATTTATAATCAGCATTTAATTATTTTTATGCAAATGGAAACTAATGTAATTCTTGAAACTAGTTGTCTTAAGTTGGTTAAACATTTCACTCTGAAATTTTGTTTATATTATCCCTTTGCTTAGCAAACTATAATACGAACCTAAATGCCTTTTCAGCCCTCTTCAAATTGCAGAGACTAAACTAGCAGACCCTAATTTAATAAGGTTTAATTATGTATACTGTGATCTTGTGATGACATTTTGTTGACATTTCAGTTTATTAATTCAGATATGTGGACTTGATGCAAGATATAGATTATTAAAGAAATAATGCCCCATAGGAAGATCGTCTTTATCAGATTTATTCATCTATATTTCATAAGAGAAAGTGATCATAGTTTATGGTTTTTGAAAGGAAATACATCTGTAGCACAATTTTTAGAACTATGGAATCTATATTTTTATATATTAGGAAAGAATGATTTCATATGTAAAGGCAAGGATTTAAAACATCATTGTCCTCTTTTGCTGAGTAGACATCTTGTTGATTCAATTAATAAACAATTGATTTTCCCCCAGTTTTATTGAGAAATAATTGACACACATCACTCTGTTAAGTTTAAGTGTAGAGCATGATGGTTTGATTTGTATGTATTGTGAAATGATGGCCACAATAGGTCCAGCTAAATCTTTTTGTACAGATACAATTTAAAAAAAGGAAAGAAGAAAGGAAAAACATTTTTTTCCTTGAAACATTTTTTCTTTATATGTATATATACATATACATATAAATATACACCAAATATATATATACCAAAACTTGATCCATTCATCCAATGATGGACACTGAGGTTGCTTCCACATCTTGGCTATGGACTTGGGGGGGGGGGGTGCAAATATCTTTTCAGGTTAGTGTTTTCATTACCTTTGAATATATTCCCAGAAGTGGAATTGCTGGATCATATGGTATTTCTGTTTTAATGTTTTGAGGATCCTGCATAACTGTTTTCCATAGCAGCTGCACCAATTTACAATCACACCTCAATTTATTTATGATCACACATCTTATTGAACAAATTGCTTCGCAGGTGCTGGTGAAACCTAGAGTGTGGAGGATATGATTAATAATAGCATGAGGTTTGTGTTTGTCACCAGTATCTGCCTATGGTGTCCAGAGAAACAAATGATTTTTACCTCACCTTTTAGATAAAAGGCTAACAAAATCTGCTCTAGTTACTTTTTCTTCTATCTGTGTTTTAGAGGTGTGGGAAGTACACCCTACAGATGAAGCTGAATTCCCTGAGAACTGAATGAGAATGCAAGATTGGCTGTGGTGGGGGTGGACACTGAGATGATAAAAGATCCTGGGTCTCTGAGTTAGTAATGGAGCTGTAGACAGAACTTCTTTGTAACCTGATACTAACTTTAGCTACTTCCAAACGTTCCCCTTAAAATTCAGTCTGTAAAGAGTGTAGGTTATTAATTTGAGAATTGTATAGATGGGTTTTAGGACCACATCCCCATCTTCACTGTCTGGCCCTGCAGGAATCATTTGTCTTCTATGAAATTGGGTAATTGTATTTGCATGGTCGACCACATTGCATCCACCTTGCAGAGTTTTTGTGCAGATGTCTGGCAGGCAGTAAGGTAACTCAATAAATGAAAAGATATTATCAACACTAAGGTGTCCAAACCATTCATTTTATTGTCAAGGGCCAACACCCATGGAAGAGAGGGACTCGCTCAAGATCACATAAGGGAATTGGAATAAAACAGACGTCTTCTGACATCTAACTCATTGTTCTTTCCACCAACTTCTTGGCTTCCTAAATCATAATTAGATGTGGTCCAACACCTTACAATAGAAAAGAAAAGGAAAAAAGTGAAACAGCTACATTGCAGCTCACTTCTCGAAAATTTCCAGGCAGATTTTTTAGATTTAATTGGATTGGCATGGACAGGATTTGTCTTAATAAGAGAATGCATTCATTAGGTTGTAAAGTACACCCCCGAGCAGGAGACAGCATGTGACAAATTACAGAAATAACAGGGCTTGGAATGGCTGAGCAAGTGCACCTGCATCTGTCCCACCTGGGGCTGTGATTTCATTAACCTCATAAACCAAGGCAAGGTCAGGCTTCGTCAGATTTCCATTAAGAGGCCCCCAAGGAGATCCCAGGTGCAAAGGGCGCTAGTGTAGATGCAATGAGAGATATGTGAGAACTTCGCCTTCCTGTCCCGAAGTAGACCTCGTTGGGACAGCTGAATGGTGAGGTTTTGTGAACGAGGTACAAGGAGCTTTCATACAGTGGTTCAAAGGCCAGAAAACCTGAGTTCGATTTGTCTTTCGCCCTTGTTAGGGGAGGGAGCCAGGGAAGGTTTTCATAAGCTGCATGCGAACCTCACCTTGCCAGTTTTGTTCAGGTGTAGCTGTTCCTCTTAGGGGTCAGGAAGAATAAATCTGTTCCTTGATTTGCTGGTAAGTGGCCTGTGTTCTCAGAGCTGGCGCTAGTTGGATGAGAGTGAAGGCCACGTCTGTGAGCCTTGAATGGCATATGAACCTAGGGGACCTGGCCGCATTTCAGGTCTCCCAACTAGATCTGCTTTTCTAAGTGGCTCCTGTGGTTTCAAATTTTCCTTCTCAGAGTTGACTATGCAAAGCAATTCTTGTGTGTGGAACCCTTCTTCAACACCACTTGGCAAAATGCTGTGGGTTAGTTTTGAGGCAGGGATGGCACAGAATCATTGGTGCCAGACTTTCAAAATGTGTTTGGTGACAGGTGGTCTTACGGGTTTCTTGAGAGACAATGTGGTTAATGTAACCATGGCTGATTTGGGGTAAAATGTTCTGTGGCCTTTAGGTTATGCATAAATCCTAGCAAAGCCTGAGTTTTCCATCATGGCCAGAAATTACAATGAATATTAGGTGGGAATGAACTGAAGTTTCTGGACTGAGAATCAAGATCCACATACTAGATTTGAATGTCCTATGATCCTACTATGACCCATAGATCATGCACATAGCCTCCAGTACCTAAAGTCTGCAATATTTTAAGCAGCTTTATTCATTCTGTATCATGGGTAAGTGGAGACTAGGCTAGACTCTGGCTTGACAGTGGTTTGATCAGGGTATACTGGCTGAGGGAGGTGACCTGTGGGGATTCCTGCGTTGAAGGAGGCCAGCTCAGGTCAGGTGGGGTAGTTGTGGGAAGTAACCAAAGTCTGGGAAGTCCAGAGGGTGTGTAAAGGTTACATCTAAGGAGCAACCAAGGTCAACACTGGAAACACAAAATTTTGTTTTCAAGTAGAAGGGCCAAGTTTATGGCAGGGAATGAGAGGCAAAATTGAAGGAGGTGTGAAATGATGTAGTTACTACAGTGATGTGGGAAGGACGGGGCAGAAACATACCTTTGCTGGGGCTGGAGTCTGGGCCTTCGTTTCATTTCCCTCCTTTTTTTTTGTTTTGGTTGGCTCAGTGGTGCATGAATATGCCCACTTCGAGCTCTTTATGAACTTCCCTGCGATCTGTTTGGATTTTGTTGTTTTTGCTAGAATTGCCCAGACAAATGATTCCAAAGTATACCTGGAGGCTCAGTTATTGACTGATTTGGTGAGATCCAAAGCACCCTCAGTTACCTAGCTGATTTAATGTCCCCATGTGCAACTGCATTTTCACAAGGGCAGAATATTGTGAAAGCCAAATAAAAGGTGATAAAAAAAATAAAGAAGATGACAGTGCCAGAAACCTTTTGTGTCCATAGCTTGATAACTCTGAACTCTCATATACTTAAATAATGATGATTATTTCTACACCACTGTTGATTAAAGTAGGAAGCAATTGGTGCAGCTCCTTGTGCATGAGCGAATGTCCTCTGAATGCCCAGCAAGCAGATGTCAGCTGGGCTTCTTAGGCATTTACCTACTCCCCCAGTTAAAATCTAATACCCAGTGAGTTAACTGTGGTCTCCTTCTCTCTGGGGAAGTAAACTGGTACGAATTTGGCTAAGAGTCTGCGAGGAGGAGGACTTACTGATCTCAAGAAAAACATGAAGAGTCCATTTCTCTAAAAGCCTCCGACACCTGGCTCATTTGTGGTGCTGTGATACCTCGAGGAACCTGCCCACAGAGCAGTTCCATTCCAGGTTACGTTCTTGAGTGCAGGTCAAACATTCAGACATCACACGTAATCAAAGAGGGTTCCTGGAGAAGGATGTGGGACTTCTGAGCACTTTGCAAGAGCTCCCAGTGGAGGAGTGGTGCGCTGGGGAAGGGGGGCTCTGACCACTTGGATCTGGGCCATGAGACGCTGGGGGCTGGAGGGGATGCTGATCCTCCTCTGACTGCCCAGGTGGTAGGAGCCAGATGAGAGCTTGTTGAGATCACAGGGTGGTCGATACAAAATTGCAGGGAGAGTGTGGGAGTTTCTGGTGGCTTAATGAGGGGAACACTGTGTGTTTAAGCCTATATATAGGGTCTCGATGGCCAGCTTAGTGATGATGAGCAAATCTTTTAATGTCTGTGTCTGTTTTATCATTTATAAAAAGAGGAAACTAGTATCTAGCCCATAGGATTGTATGAGACTTAGATAAGTGGTTATCGGGGGGGATATTTCCCACTCTTTCATTTGCATGTCTACTTTCTGAAATACACTACATGTTATTATCTTCTTGCAGGTGGATCCAGAAAATTGTATTTCTTAAACCTTCAAGATTTCATAAGCATATATGTATTTTTTAATGTATTCATTTGATCTTAAGTTTATGCTATGCAAAACACTTTTTGCGGGCTGCTTTGTCTCCTCACCTGTAAATATATTATGAGCATTTTCTGGCATTAGCAGTCTGTAAAAGCAGCAACGTTTAATGGCAGCACTGTATTTTTTGAGTTAACATCCTACAATTGATTTGAACAATTATGTTGCTTCTGATTAAAGGTGAGCATGAAACTTCGAGTCATTCTTATGGAATTATTTTCAAGCATTCAAACCTCCTATGAGGACCCAGAAAAAAACAAAATTTCTACATTTGGCCTTAGATTTGTCATTCACAGAGATAAAAACCAGAAGTAATGAATAGCATTGTCCTAATGAAGGCCTGATTACAGGAGTGCTTGTGTGTTTTGTGTGTGTGTGAATAGAATGGGAGAGGAAGACGCAAAGCTATGATATGCATGTCCTAATATTGCCAAGAGGCCAAGTCTGAATGCCCCAAATTCCAGATTGGCTTTGGTATACAGATTGGCTTTAACTGGGTGTCAGGGACCCTGCAAGGGATCCAGGAGAGCCAAGTCATTAAAAACAGCCTGGGGATGGGGCATCACACTGCCTAGGCTCCAACCCAGGACTTAGAATTCATAAGCTTTGAGTACTTTGCGCTTTTAGTGAGTTACTGAGTTACTAACTCGTTAGGAGGTGCTTGAGTTTCCCCTCCTGTTATGGAGATATTATTAATACTTCTGCATAGGATTTGTGAGGATTTGTATGTACATAATAATTGTAAAGTTGTTAGACCAGTACTGGTATGTAGTCATTTTATAGTAAATGTTAACAATTATTATTACCTAAGAATCTGATGAAAGCTATGGAAACTCAGCTCGCAAAAACACAAATATTTGCACGCCCTGAATTCTGCACATAATGTACACATGCAATATGCATAAAAGTGCCAGCAGTAGAAGACAGGGTGGAGTGTAGGCTGCCAAAAACGTCAGTGTGCAGGCACAATAGAGACAAGCCAGGGGTGGAAAGAGGCAGGGCTCACCCTCAGCTTTACGGTGGACTTCGATTATGTTGTCACCTTTTCTGAGAATTGATGACTTTCAAGAGAAAAAATGTCTTCTCCCTCTTCCTGCTGTACCTGATACCAAATATAATATGGATTTTATGGCAGTGGCACGGTGTGAGAAAACTCTAAAAGGAGGTAATGGTGGAAATTCACATTCATTTATCAGAGAGTGACAAAGAATGGTTCCACCTAAAAATACTTGTTTAATTATAATGATATTGGTTCACTCACTCTTCGGTTTTCTCTCTCATTTTTCATTTAATCCAAGTTTAGTACTTCTCCTATTGCTAGTAGTGTAACCAAATTCTCGAGAAGAAATATGTTGGCATAAAAATTATAAACATAACTTGCTGCTTAAGTGAGCTGTGGTGTTTACACGACTCCAACTGTTCCCTGCAGAAAGATTTACTCCTCTTAATTATACTGAAAGATAAATTACCAAAATAGCTCCTGACCTATTGGTAAAGCATAGGGAAAACATCCCTTAGTTCTCAATTTAATTAAAGGCAAATGACTCAGATGCATGGAGACCTGTTGTTTCCTCTTCTGGCCCCAGGTGTAACCCTGTCATTGCAACCAAATTAAACCCAGACATTTCTGAACAATGTGATGGGCCTGTGCACAGGCTGATCACAATCTGGTTGAAAGTCATGGAGGAAGGCATTTACCTAACCTAAGTGTTAAAATTTTCACCTAAGAGGTATGTGTGAAAGAACAGGTGAGTACATCCAATGGAATGGCTGCCATTCGTCAGGGATGGTTTCACTGAGAAACACAGGAAATACTAAGCCAAGGTTGAGGCAAAGGGGGAGATTTTGGAAGGTATGAGCTGTCTTATGGGAGAGTGTTCCCCCATGTGTGTCTATTTCTGCCTCTCTCTGGGCTATCTTTGCATTTCTATGGGTCCACTTTTATTTCTCTCCAGAGGGGGTGTTCTCTTATTCATTAATCTTTTAACATGGCATCTTCAACCTTCTGTGCAGACCAGTTAATTTGCTTTTCTGGTGCACGTGGCAGATTGTGGGTACTCTGGGACTCCAAGCGGGTTCCCTCCAAGATGGTAGCAACAGAGATTGGTGAAAATACCAGGTAGTGGTATGAATCCCAGGTAGTGGGAACAGAGCATTTGGCTCAGCTCGATCAGTGGCTCATGGTCAGCTGTGGTTCCTGTCCACTCTGACCAGGGAAGGGCAGGCACCCATTGCTGTAGGGGCCATCCTGAGGGTGGGCATGGGTAACTAGGTAAAGAGGCATCTTTGGAAGAAACACAACACAAATGGTGAGGTGGAGATTTGATCCTTCCCTGGCTCTTTACGGAAATTCCTACCAGTTTGAAATAATGGAGCATTAACCTCATTTTTCAAACTCATCTGATTTAAAGTGTTTTTGAGCCATTTCTCCAGGGAGACATTCCTCAATTCTTGGTAAACTTTCTTTTTTTCCTCCCTCTCTCTCTCCTCCCTCCTTTTCTTCTACGTTCCTGTCTTCCCTCCTCTTCCCTCTTCTCCTTCTCCAGTTATGTAAGTTAAAGGATGCTGTGGGTCACAGTATAAGCTGGTCAGATCATAACACAAAAGTGACCACCTTATGTTAAAAGAAACTTCTGTTAAGAGAAGGGAGATTGGGACATTCATGGGAAGTTATACTTTTTAACATCACTTTTCAATGCAGGAAATGAGGGTCCCCCAAACTGGGGATGTGCCCTGGTGGCTTCAGGGACGGATAAACATTAGATGCTAATTAGGGAGTCTGGTGTGAGGCAGGAGGGATGGGAAGATCTTCAGTGCACACAGGGCACTTCAATGTAGGAAGCTCTGTGCCTATGGCTACTGGCCCTGGTCTCTTCAGGACATGAATTTTGGAGACAATGTCTTGGAAGAATAGTATAAGCAGCAGTTTTTATAATACAACATTTACTTGACTCTCAAGAGAAGGATATTTTAGAAAGTATCTGTATTGGTGTCAAATATCTCCCTTACCTTAGAGATGCATCTTATTTAGAGATTCCTGCATGCAATCAACTAATATAGACTTTCAATGCTTATGTCAGTCATTGTAAAGAGTCTGCTCATAGGACTGTCCCAGGACTGCTGGCCCCTGTCTTGGCCCCACAGGCTTGTCTAATCCCCTGTCCAGGTCTTTCCACCTCTGTCCTGGGTCTTTCTCTACATTCCCTTTTACTCAAAGCCTTGCTTTCTTCAGCCCTGCTGGCCACGAGGGTAGCTTGTAGATTATTTTGGGGTCCTAAGTTTCTATAGCCCCACCCCTACTTTTAAAAAGTATAATTTCACAGCTTTGGGTCTCCAGGCACTTAGGACCAATAATAGCCTCTCTCTGTTTCAGGAAAACTTTTTTCTCTCAGAGATTGGGCAGATTTCATTTCTCTAGATCTCATTTCCCACATTTTTAAAATAAGGACATGAATTAGATTGCATCCAAGAGTCCGCTTAACCTTCAAGTTCACAAATTGACCTTCACTTCTCTCTTCAGAGTCCCTGTAGCCCACCTTTATATCCTACAGTCTTATCCCCCCTTGGTGGCACCTGTTCTTGCTTCACCGAGACTTCTGGGTTCCTCCTGCCTTAAGTCTTTTGTTGACTCTTGCTTTCCCTTTAAATTAACCACCTAAGACAGTGACATTTACATTATCCTGTAAATCTGTCTGTGCCATCTCAATACTAAGAAACGCACAGACCATTACTATGGCTTGGTCATCCATAGGCAATAGCAATGGAACCCATCGTATATGCAGGTGACCCTCTCAGCAAACTGGCCTTCCCATTGACTCATGGAAATTAAAATACATAATTTTTCTGGAACTGAATGTCTATCCATTTGCTAAGGGATTCTCTGACTATTTTCTTCATCCAAAGCCAAAATATTTGCAAAATGTTGACTCTGGAGCCAGACGATGGGTGTTTCAATTCTAGCTCTTTTATTTTACCATTCATATGTTCTCTCATATCTGTAAGCCTGTCTGTCTGTCTGTGTATACTTATTGCTTTAGTTTCCTTGTCTATAAAAGCAAGAGAATAATTGTTGGGCTGGAAGACCATGCTGAGAATGAAATTGGGTCATGTATGGAGACATATCTTCCAAACCAAAGTACACTAGATACTGTGGGGATTGACAAGCCCTGCAGGGAACATGAGTTTTCATGTCACAAAGACCGGGGCTTGAATCTTAATTCCAGTATATCCTGGGTAGGCATCTGAAGTAAGGGTACTTAACAGTTCTTGGTGTTCTTATCAGTAAAATGGGCAAAGCGCAAAGCAATATTTAGCTCCTATGCCTGAGGGTTGGATGAAGTAGAAGTGGTACCTAGCAGGCACTCTGTAATTTTGGTTCCTTGCTCTCCTCCCAGCTCCTTAATGCCATCCACCCCTTCTGCTAGTTCTTCTCTTGGGCACATGGTGGGACTGTACACCCTCACCCTGTTGAAGATAGTGGTGGTCATTTGATTTGCTTTGGCCAGTGGAATGTGGGTGAAGGTGACACGTGCCACAATAAACAGAAACTCTGAGTCCAGGATTCTCCACACTTTCCTTCCGCCTCCACCATATTGGTGGGTGATGTCTCCAATGGTGGCCGCTGTTCGCATGGGTTAAAGAGTGGGGTGATGAGGAACAGAGGTCCTGGTGAACCCGTCACAGGCATGTGGTCTGGAGAGAAATGAGCCTTTGTTGTTCAAGACACCGTAAAATTGTTACCATGCATGGCCTGACCGCCTTGACTGACACACTTATCGCACTGAGCTCCTCCACTCAGGTTTGGGAGGAAGAAGAAGAGAACCTTGCTGAGGAACTGCAGCAAACACTGCAAAGCTATGGCACAGATGTGAGCAAGGCACACACCCACGCTCTTTGGCATACGCCAATCCGGGGACCTGGCTGAGCTAAGTGCACATTTGACAGCTGAACTCACACAGAAATCATTATTCTCTGTGTGCACCACTTGCAGACACAACGTTCGTCTCTGTGCCAGATAGCGTTCTCCGTTCATTACAGGTTTTATAATAAACCTGTGATACACAGTGTATCATTTCCATGAGTGCTTGAGGAGTGAACAGACCAAACTTGCAGTATTCTCTGAGCCTCATGACTGGAGAACATACACACAAATAGGCACCTGAACAGGTAGTACGCTAAGATTAATATGAAAGGAATAAAATGCAGAGGTAATTATAAGAAAAAACAATAATATCATACACCAAACCTAAGAGTCAAGCTAGTGAATGCAGTTGAAGATAACACCTGGTCCTGAGCACCTTAGCCTTTACACGGAGGGGGAAAGAATTGTTTATGGTTCTAAGAACAAGAATGAGGTCTAGATTTGGATGTAAACAGATCTGGATTCAAATATGAGCATCCTCACTAAACGATCTGCGATCCTGGACTAGTTACTTATGTCAGTGAGCCTCAGTTCCTTGGCTGGAGAAATGAGGAGAATAGTATTGGTATCACAAGGCAACTAGGAAGGTAAATAAAATGGTTTGTGTAAAACATCTGCGTGGTGCCTGGCTCAGCTAGAGTTGCTTTCTTACCTTCCTTCTTCCTGTCTTTCCATACTTAGCAAAGAGACATTCTTGAGAGGAAGGGGTTCTCAGGGCAATGAACAATGGACACCTTTTATGTGGCGACTCAAATCTTTCCAAAAGCCGTGTCCTTCTCTTCCCTTTTACCATCATCTTTCACCCTTAAAATGAAGAAGACACTTCTAGAGCTTTTTTGATATGTTGGTAATAAATTATTTCAGGCCATCTCAAGTGTGCCAGTGTTCTGGGATATGCTCCTAATTCTCTGTTCTTAAAGGAAACAGTTTATGAAGACCTAGTAGCATGCTGGCACACAGGGACCCCTCACTCTATGGAGCAAACATTATTATTTTATTCTGACAACGTTCTTTACCCTTACCTCGAGCATAGTGCCACTTTGCTGGCCTTTCAGGTCTAGCATGCTGTTCAAGCACCCAGTTCAAAGTGTCCCATCTTTGATGGGAATGACCCTTGAACTCTGTGCTACATATTAGAAGGGGAAACCTTAACAGAGCAGTGACATTAGCTCACACAAATGATTCATATTTACTTTTTTAAGCCTATTTTTGGAAGAACGGATTTACAATGATTCTATAGACTTCTTTCAAATTTAGAAAAAATGGGTGGTAAATGACATTAAACAAAATCACTAGTCCCTTAAAATGTGAATAAAGGACCAAATAAAGACATGCCCCTAATACATTACTCATGGAAACAATGCCTGCAATATTAGCACTCTGGTGAATCAGAGACCCACCCACCAGTATGGATTCCATGTGAATGGCTCCAGCAATTCTATTTTTGGAGTTTCTGGGTCTGCAAGAGGGATGGGATACCAGAATGGCTTCAGATGCACCTGACATTTTGATTTATTCTTTTAATTGTTAAACTCCCTGGATCTTCACTTTTTAATCTGGCCAGAGATATTACAGAGGGAGGAATAGAAAGGAAAACCTTCAGAAAATTGGAGCCTGAAACCGAAAAATATCCTTTGTGGAAAATTAAAGACCAGTGGGAAAGGTGTTGAAACATTATTATTTTTCTTATAATTTATTTTGGTATCATTATTCTACAGTTACATATGCAATATTATGGTTATTAAACTACCCCCTTCATCAGTCCCCCCCACCAACCCCATTACAGTCACTGTCCATCAGCGTAGTGAGATGCCATAGAGTCACTACTTGTCCTCTCTGGGTTGTACAGCCCTCCCTGCGCCCCCCTAACATTACATCTGCTAATTGTAATGTCCCTTTTTCCCCCTTGCTCCTCCCTTCCCACCCATCCTCCACAGTCCCTTTCCCTTTGGTAACTATTAGTCCGTTCTTGGGTTCTGTGAGTCTCCTGCTGTTTTGTTCCTTCAGTTTTTTTCTCAGTTCTTATACTCCACATATGAGTGAAATCATTTGGTACTTGTCTTTTTCAGCTTGGCTTATTTCATTGAGCATAATACCCTCTAGCTCCATCCATGTTGTTGCAAATGGTAGGATTTGTTTTCTTCTCATGGCTGAATAATATTCCATTGTGTATATGTACCACATCTTCTTTATCCATTCATCTACTGATGGACACTTAGGTTGCTTCCATTTCTTGGCTATTGTAAATAGTCCTGTGATAAACATAGGGGTGCATCTGTCTTTTTCAAACTGGGCTGCTGCGTTCTTAGGGTAAATTCCTAGGAGTGGAATTCCTGGGTCAAATGGTATTTCTATTTTGAGTTTTTTGAGGAACCTCCATACTGCTTTCCACAATGGTTGAACTAATTTGCATCCCCACCAGCAGTGTAGGAGGGTTCCCTTTTGTCCACATCCTCACCAACATTTGTTGTTGTTTGTGTTTTGGATGTTGGCTATCCTCACTGGTGTGAGGTGGTATCTCACTGTGGTTTTAATCTGCATTTCTCTGATGATTAATGATGTGGAGCATCTTTTCATGTGCCTGTTAGCCATCTGAATTTCTTCTTTGGAGAAGTGTCTATTCATGTCCTCTGTCCATTTCTTAATTGGATTATTTGCTCCTTGTTTGTTGAGGTGTGTGAGTTCTTTATATATTTTGGATGTCAACCCCTTATCGGATATGTCATTTATGAATATATTCTCCCATACTGTAGGAAGTCTTTTGTTCTACTGATGGTGTCCTTTGCTGTACAGAAGCTTTTCAGCTTGATATAGTCCCACTTGTTCATTTTTGCTTTTGTTTCCCTTGCCCGGGGAGATATGTTCATGAAGAAGTCGCTCATGTTTATGTCCAAGAGATTTTTGCCTATGTTTTTTTCTAAGAGTTTTATGGTTTCATGACTTACATTCAGGTCTTTGATCCACCTTGAGTTTACCTTTGTGTATGGGGCTAGACAGTAGTCCAGTTTCATTCTCTTACATGTAGCTGTCCAGTTTTTCCAACACCAGCTGCTGAAGAGGCCATCATCTCCCCAATGTATATCCAAGGTTCCCTTATCAAATATTAATTGACTGTATGTGTTTGGGTTGATGTTTGGATTTTCTATTCTGTTCCACTGGTCTGTGGGTCTCTTTTTGTGCCAAATACCAAATTGTCTTGATTACTGTGGCCTTGTAGTAGTGCTTGAAGTCAGGGAGCGTAATTCCCCCTGTTTTATTTCTCCTTCTCAGGATTGCTTTGGCTATTCGGGGTCTTTTGTGGTGCCATATGAATTTTAGAATTATTTGTTCCAGTTCATTGAAGAAAGCTGTTGGTAGTTTGATAGTGATTGTGTTGAATCTGTAGATTGTTTCGGGTAATATAGCCATTTTGACAATATTTATTCTTCCTAGCCAAGAGCATGGGATGCATTTCCATTTGTTAGTGTCCTCTTTAATTTCTCTTAGGAGTGTCTTGTAGTTTTCAGAGTACAGGTCTTTCACTTCCTTCGTTAGGTTTATTCCTAGGAATTTTATTCTTTTTGATGCAATTGTGAATGGAATTGTTTTTCTGATTTCTCTTTCTGTTAGTTCATCATTAGTATATAGGAAAGCAACAGATTTCTGTGTGTTAATTTTGTATCCTGCAACTTTGCTGAATTCAGATATTAGTTCTAGTAGTTTTGGAATGGAGTCTTTAGGGTTTTTTATGTACAGTATCATGTCATCTGCAAATAGTGACAATTTGACTTCTTCTTTACCAATCTGGATGCCTTGTATGTCTTTGTTTTGTCTGATTGCCGTGGCTAGGACCTCCAATACTATGTTGAATAAAAGTGGAGAGAGTGGGCATCCCTGTCTTGTTCCCGACCTTGCATGAAAAGCTTTCAGCTTCTCTCCATTCAGTATGATGTTAGCTGTGGGTTTGTCATATATGGCCTTTATGATGTTGAGGTACTTGCCATCTATACCCATTTTGTTGAGAGTTTTAATCAGGAATGGATGCTGAATTTTGTCAAATGCTTTTTCAGCATCTATGGAGATGATCATGTGGTTTTTGTTCTTCTTTTTGTTGATGTGGTGGATGGTGTTGATGGATTTTCGAATGTTGTACCATCCTTGCATCCCTGGGATGAATCCCACTTGATCATGGTGTATGATCCTCTTGATGTATTTTTGAATTCGGTTTGCTAATATTCTGTTGAGTATTTTTGCATCTACGTTCATCAGGGATATTGGTCTGTAATTTTCTTTTTTGGTGAGGTCTTTGCCCGGTTTTGGTATTAGAGTGATGCTGGCCTCATAGAATGAGTTTGGAAGTATTCCCTCCTCTTCTATTTTTTGGAAAACTTTAAGAGAATGGGTGTTATTTCTTTTCTATATGTCTGGTAGAATTCAGAGGTGAATCCATCTGGTCCACGGGTTTTGTTCTAGGGTAGTTTTTTGATTACCGCTTCAATTTCATTGCTGGTTATTGGTCTGTTTAGTTTTTCTGTTTCTTGCTTGGTCAGTCTTGGAAGGTTGTATTTTTCTAAGAAGTTGTCCATTTCTTCTGGGTTTTCCAGCTTGTTAGCATATAGATTCTAATATTATCTTATAATTCTTTGTATTTCCGTGGGGTCGGTCGTGATTTTTCCTTTCTCATTTCTGATTCTGTTTATGTGTGTAGATTCTCTTTTTCTCTTAATGAGTCTGGCTAGGGGTTTATCTATTTTGTTTATTTTTTCAAAGAACCAGCTCTTGGTTTCATTGATTTTTTTTCTATTGTTTTATTCTTCTCAATTTTATTTATTTCTTCTCTGATCTTTATGATGTCCCTCCTTCTGGTGACTTTGGGCCTCAGTTGTTCTTCTTTTTCCAATTTCAGTAATTGTGTCTTTAGACTATTCATTTGGGAATGTTCTTCCTTCTTTAAATAGGCCTGGATTGCAATATACTTTCCTCTTAGAACTGCCTTTGCTGCATCCCACAGAAGTTGTGGCTTTGTGTTGTTATTGTCATTAGTCTCCATGTAGTCTTTGATTTCTGTTTTGATTTGGTCGTTAACCCATTGATTAATTAGGAGAATGTTGTTAAGTCTCCATGTATTTGTGAGCCTTTTTGGTTTCTTTCTAAAATTTATTTCTAGTTTTATACCTTTGTGATCTGAGAAGTTGGTTCGTAGGATTTCAATATTTTTGAATTTACTGAGGTTCTTTTTGTGGCCTAGTATGTGATCTGGAAAATGTCCCATGTGCACTTGAGAAGAATGTGTATCCTGCTGCTTTTGGGTGCAGAGTTCTGTAGATGTCTGTTAGGTCCATCTGTTCTAGCGTGTTGTTCAGTGCCTCTGTGTCTTTACTTATTTTGTGTCTGGTTGATCTGTCCTTTGGAGTGAGTGGTGTGTTGAAGTCTCCTAAGATGAATGCATTGCTGTCTATTTCCTCCTTTAATTCTGTTAGTATTTGCTTCACCTATGCTGGCGCTCCTGTGTTGGGTGCATATATATTTATAATGGTTATATCTTCTTGTTTGACTGACCCCTTTATCATTATGTCATGTCCTTCTTTATCTTTTGCTACTTTCTTCGTTTTGAAGTCTATTTTTTCTGATACAAGTACTGCAACACCTGCTTTTTTCTCTTTGTTGTTTGCATGAAATATCTTTTTCCATCCCTTCATTTTTAGTCTGTGTATATCTTTGGATTTGAGATGAGTCTCTTGTAAGCAGCATATAGATGGGTCTTGCTTTTTTATCCATTCTGTTACTCTGTGTCTTTTGATTGATGCATTCAGTCCATTTACATTTAGGGTGATTATTGATAGATATGTACTTATTGCCATTGCTGGCTTTAGATTCGTGGTTACCAAAGGTTCAAGGGTTGCTTCTTTACTATCTAACAATCTAACTTAACTTTCTTGTTAAGTTATTGTAAACTCCGTCTGATGTTTCTTTATTTCTCTCCCTTCTTATTCTTTCTCCTCCATTCTTTATATACTATGTGTTTTATTCTTTGTCTTTAGTTAGTATTTGGATGGTCTGCTTTCTTTACTATGATTTTATTTTCTCTGGTGACATCTTTTAAGCCTTAGGGGTGCTTCCCTCTAGAGCAGTCCGTTTAAGATATCCTGTAGTGGTGGTTTATGAGAGGCAACCTCTCTCAACTTTCATTTGTCTGGAAATTGTTTAATCCCTCTGTCATATTTAAATGATAATTGTGCTGGATACAATATTCTTGGTTTGAGGCCCTTCTGTTTTATTACATTAAATATATCATGCCATTCTCTTCTGGCCTATAAGGTTTCTGTTGAGAAGTCTGATGATAGTCTGATGGGTTTTCCTTTGTAGGTGATCTTTTTTCTCTCTCTAGCTGCCTTTAATACTCTGTCTTTATCTTTGATCTTTGCCATTTTAATTATTATGTGTCTTGGTGTTGTCTTCCTTGGGTCCCTTGTATTGGGAGATCTGTGGGCTTCTGTGGACCGCCAGACTATTTCCTTCCCCAGCGTTGGAAAGTTTTCAGCAATTATTTCTTCAAAGACACTTTCTATCCCTTTTTCTCTCTCTTCTTCCTCTGGTACTCCTATAATGTGAATATTGTTCTGTTTGGATTGGTCACACAGTTCTCTTAATATTCTTTCATTCCTAGAAATCCTTTTATCTCTCTCTGCTTCAGCTTCTCTGTATTCCTGTTCTCTGATTTCTATTCCATTAACAGCCTCTTGCATCTCATCCAATCTGCTGTTAAGCCCTTTGATAGCTTGTCTGATTTCTGCATTGTCTTTCCTCAGTTCCTCCCTCAGCTCTTGCACATTTCTCTGTAGATCCATCAGCATGGTTATGACATTTATTCTGAATTCTTTTTCAGGAAGACTGTGCCTTTCCATCCCTTCAGGCTCCCTCTCTGGGGTTGTTTGGTTGATCTTAGTCTGGACCATATTTCTCTGTCTATTCATGGCTATAGAAGTGGTCACTAGTATTTGCCACGTATGTCAGCTGGGCTCTTTAAGACTTTAAAAAGAAAAAAAAGAAGAAGAGAGAAAGAAAGAAAAAAAAGAAAGAAGGAAAGCAAAGAAAAGAAAAACAAAACAAAACAAAACAAAAAATGCCCACTGGGAGTAGATTCTGTGGGGATGCTGTAGGTGGCGCTGTTGCTCCACTATTCTGCAGCCGTGGCTGCATCGCTCTGCAGGGCCCTTTATAGCTCTGGCTGGGGTGGAAATGAATGGGGGCTGTTGATCTCTTTGGGAAGTCTAAGTGCGGCCACCCTTTCCCAGTTGCCAGCTAAGAGGTCTGAAACTCCCCAGGACTCCCAGCCTGCTGGGCTGAGTGTGCCGGGGCAATCCGGATCCTCCACTTGGCTCCTGTCTCTTTAAGACCGCTGAAGAAAGCGCGCAGTTTTCTTTTCTTTTTTTCTTTCCTTCCTAGGAGCCGGTTGCAAGCACCCTGGCGCGTTCCCCGCTCAGATCCTGCACCCTCTGCCTCTCCAATCTCCGCTACACCGCGCGATGTGTGTCAGCACTCCCCGCGCAGATCACCGGGGCTGGTTATTTTCGCGGGGTGTACTTCCACTCCCTCCCGGCTCTGAATCCTCTCCTCCCGCTGGTGTGCTGGGGTGGGGGAGAGCTTGGGTCCCGCCGGGTCGCGGGTCCGTATCTTACCCGTTTCGCGGGGTGCCGTGTCCTCTCAGGTGTAGCTGCATGCTGTGCACTTTCCTGTGTATTCTGGTCTCTCTTTTAGGAATAGTTGTATTTGCTGTATTTTCATAGGTATATATAGTTTTGGGAGGAGATTTCTGCCGCCCTGCTCACGCCGCCATCTTCCTGGAAGTCCTTGAAACATTATTTAATGAGGATTATTCCAAATAGTGGCTTGGATTTCATTTTGTATCAAATTGTTTGTCTTAAATATCCCTAGGTTCTGAGAATTATAGTTGGTGCTTTGTGCTGCTGAAATTTGATTTTTGATTCATCTATACTGGTCTTTGGAGATCCCTCATGGCAACCAACTATTAGATAGACTTTTTATTCCTCTTTCCTTTGATGACTTTATCGAAGTGAAATTCTCCTCCATGGATCAGTGGCCATGCTTTTAAACCTGGTCTGTGGGGCATGTTTATTCAAATAGCAGATTCTGAAATGAAAAGCGTGGTGTGCCTTGCCTGCTTGTGTTTCTTTAATCCATTCTTCCTCACATTCTTAACACAATTCAGAATTCTTAATTCTGAATGTTCATTACCCGTGTATTTATTCATGTGTTAGTTTAATACTGCTGCTGAGTGCCCATCTCCCATGAACCAGGCATGATTCTAGGCATTTGGGTGACAGTGGTTAACACAGACAGAGATCTCAGCTCTCATGGGCAGTCTCCAGGAGAAAGAAAATAAAAATAACTGCAAGATAGTAAGTTTCATGGAATGTGTAAAAGGTGTAACTACAATGGAGAAGTGGAAAATCAAAATATGAAAAGGTATTAGAAGTGCCTAGTAAGAGAAGATAAATGTGATGGTCAGGATAAGATGACATTTGAGCAAATACTTGAAAGATTTGAGGGTGTTATCTGCATGATTATCACGAAGAAGTATGTCCCAGACAGAAGGACTAGCAGGCATAAAAGCCCCAATGTCAGTGTATGTTTGCCATGTTCTAGAATCAGCAAGAAGGCTGGAGAAGAGTGAGTAGGGGGGAAATAACAGGTGATGAATTAGGAAAGATAACTGGTCCAAATGGGCAGGGATGGAAGCCCATATAGGTTGGTCCATAGAGGATAGCATAAGACGGTCATGAAACTTTATTACCTTCACCTTGTTGACAGGTGGAGAAAAAATTTCCCTGAAAAGTCAAAACCAAACCTGCATGAGATGGTGGCTTGGATTCACATACAGTCAAACACACATGGCCAAAAACACATGCTCTTCAAAAGCAAGTATAAATGCTTTCTGAAAGCAAATTCAATCTATGCTTCAAAGCTTCCCTGCAGATAAAGTTCCAAGGAATACGAGGAGCTCAAACATACACAAAATCAGATACAATGGACTGCAGAAGTAGTTATTAGAATGATCACACACACATGCAAAAGTGTTTAATATTTAAACAAATGAAAATATGAAAAGGAACAAGGGTCTATAAACTAGCAGCAGAGAAGATTTTAGAAATAATGAATAGAATTTCCAGGCATGACAATAAAGATAAAATTAAAATCACAATTGCTACATGAAACAGATTTGACATAGCTAAAGAGAAAATTTGTTAACTAGAAGATAATTTCAATGAAATTATCCAGAATGCAGAACATGGAGATGTAAAGGTTAAAAATATGACAGAGGTTAAAAATACAAAACAGGTATTAAAATATATAGAGGGTAATATACAAAGATATGCAATACTTTCAGGAGTTTCAGAAGGAAATTATAAATTGAAGGGGGGAAAGATAATATCCAAAGATATAGCAGCTGAATAATTTTTAAAATCATTGAAATAAACTTCAGATTTAGGTAGCTTATTGAAGTGCAAGTAGAATAAATAAAGGGGCAATATGGACCTAAATATATCATAATGAAACCAGAAAACAGTACTCAAAGAGACCCAACTATATGCTAACTCCAAGAAACAAAACACTGCAGTAAAGGTTACAGTTCATGTTTTCTTGCAAACCAGTACATAAATATCCTTAAAAATATTAACAAACCCAGCAAAATATAAAGAGAATAATATGTGAAAACAAAGTTTAGTTAATTCTAAGAATTCAAAGCTGGTTTCATGTTTGAAATCAATGCAATTCACCACATTAATAAATAAAAGGGGGAAATCATATGATCATCTTAATAGAGAAATAATTTGATAAAATTCAATGTGGAAGAGGGTGGAAACAGTACTTTGTGAGTACTTTTAGCTGCATTTGGCAAGTTATTATAAGAAAGGAATGAGCTCAGAAAAGAAGCAGTAATTCATAATAAAAACTGATGTAGTAATAATAGAAGGGAACTTCTTATTCTATTAAAGTTATCTACACAGATCAAGAACTACCAGAATGTAGAATGGTGAAATGTTGAAAACTTTTCCCCTGAGATTAAGAAAGAGACAGGATATTCCTTATTAACATCTTTATTCATCACTGGTCTAAAAGACCTAGTCAGATCAGTAATAGTAGAAATCTAAACAAAAATTATAAACTAAAACTGTCATTCACAGGTGAATGGTTGGAAAGTGTAGAAAATCTAAAAGAATTTAAATGATTGGAATCACTAAGGGAATTTTTCGAGGTTGCTAGATACAGATTTGACATACAAACCCAGTTGTTTTGAAGTCATCAACAATAAATTAAAAATAAACTGTGCTCTTTCAATTTAGAGTACAATTTATAATGGCATCCAAAATAGCAAATAAATAGAAATAAATCTATCAGAATATTTGTATAACAATATAGAAAATATGAAACATTACAATGAAGAAAATCTAGTAACTTGGGGGATATGCTATCTCATGAAGTTAAAGATCCTGTATTGAGAAGATGTTATTTCTCCCTAACCTGATCTAAAGCTTTCATGTGATTTCTATCAAAATCCCAGCAGGTTGCTTTTTCATGTGGAAATTGGCAAGTTGATGCTACTAGTTATATGAAAATGAAAAGTGCAAGAATAGCAAAGAATAAGACCAAAATGTGAATGCTTATTCTACTGGCTATCAAAAATTATTAGAAGCTACAGTGATTATGATAATATGTTACAATTGCAAGGACAGACGAAATAGGACAATATATAGTATATACTGGATTTTTGGTGACAGCAGGGAATTATTGTTAATGTTCTTAAGTGTTTTTGTGGTCATAATACTGCCCAACAAATATTTTTGACTTTTGATGCTTTTCTTAGGCACATGGTGGGTAATACATTACTTCCCTAAATTTCTGAATTCAGGTTGACTTGTTTTAACCACTGAAATAAAAATGTAAGTGAAGTGTCATTTCCAGGGCTAAGTTTTAAGAATTAAGGCCTGATTTCCCAATCTTGACTGAGATAATATTACTTAAAAATGGGACACTACCATGATACAAATCTATATTTTGAGATACTGGCTTGGTGGCAAAAACTTCACTTTAGTCTTGAAAGACAGCCAGTTGTGTTCTGCAATGGTAAATATTTTAATGAAGGACTATCCTTGCTAACCTGGGGACAAATCACATAACTAATGAAGTTGTAGCTCTTGTGGAAGAGGGTGGAAACAGTATTTTGTGAGTGCTTTTAGCTGCATTTGGCAAGTTATTATAAGAAAGGAATGAGCTCAGAAAAGAAGCAATTTACAAGCAAGAATAAAATGGAATAGAGGTATTTCAGAAAGTGGTAGGGTGGAAAGGAGCAGGTTTTTTTCACCTTGAATGGTAAAATGTAAAACACAGAGTAGAAAGTGGGCAATTAACACTCATTCTTCTAACAAGGGACAAATCAGTGGGTTAAGGTGCCTAAGAGTAAAAAATCCAATCAGGAGGTAGCATTCTCCCCACTTAACCTTGAATCTAGACAAAATGTCTCAGATTAATGATACTAAATGTCTGGCTCTTCCATTAGTCTTGCATCTTGAATTAAAAAAGAACAAGAACTGGTGATAAAGAAATATAGTGAATATAAAAATAAACACATATAAAAAAGGATCACAGGTATTGGCTACTGGTACATGGCATTGACTGCAGTCAATAGATCAATAACTCAACTGTTTGTAAATGAGTTATACTGTTGTGACAGTGGACCAAAATGTTGGATGTTTCGATACTCAAAAAAACCCTTGAATGCCCAAGTCCCTTGACTGGGAAGCTGACTGAGAACGGTGTTTAACTCAGGGGTTAAATACCGGACTGCGGGTCCTGAGTCCCTAATGCCTATTTCAGATGTGGTCAGGAAGGCGGTGGAAAAGAAAGAACTTTTCCGAGTGAAGAAGCAAAGGCCAAGAAGAGGAATGTATTATCTATCTAATTTATTTTTAAATCCAGCAAAGTTATAGAGCTACGATTCTTATTGATATTTTGGACAAAGAATCAGTTTCCCTTTAGCAGGTTGGGTGGAACCATACTGATGACATCCTAAAAGACACTAATATTTAACAATAGAGAATGAATCCAATCAGAACTGTGTTTTCTTTCTCCAGACTCTGGCTATTGCTTCTCCCACATTGCCTCGCCCGTGTGTCTCATCCGTAGCAGAAGGTCTGCAAATATTTTCAAGGATGTCATACGTTGCTATTTTTATAAGTACAAGTAGATGTGCGTGAAGTTGCCTCTGGCTTTAATCATTTCTTTAATACCAATGTTGGTATCTCTTCATTTTTTTTTTTCTTCACGTCTCCTCAGGCTGCAAGCAGATAAGCTAATTTAGCATAACATGCCTGCTAAGAACCAGGAGAGCTACCAAATAGGCTCCTTGTGTTCTTCATTTACTGGCTTAAGGAAAAGTCACTTTTTCTTTTTATCTTTTTTTATTTATTTTTTGTGAAGTCAGTCAGCAAGGGATGAGGAAAGGGCTAACGCTGGCAAGGAAAGTAAAACATCTAATGGGCGGTGAATAGCTTGGAAGCCACTGCCACCTCTCTCTGATTTTGAAGCAAGTTGAAGAAAACAGAAATGTACACATCAGAAGCCAGTATGCCAGGAAGCTGAGGCTTTTTTGAATGTTCTGAAGTACTTTTCATTCTGTTCTAATGTAGAAGAAGAGGTGGGAAAATTAAGATGCTGATTATGTATGTTAAAAAAGTCAAAGATTTTGAGGAAAAATGAGCAGCAAAGTTCTGTTGATTTCTTTGGTCCCATAAGTGGGATGTGGTTGCAAAGAGCTGTTTTGCTTTTAAGTTATTAACATATACAGGTGAAAGGAGCCTCACACAATCAGTGAGCTCCCCATTGCAGCATCTAACTCAGAAGGAAAAAAAAAAATTTTTTTTTAATTACGCCTTTGAGGCTCTGGCATGGGTTTTCCATAACTGGATACAAATACGAAGCCCTGGAAGGGAATTACTGTGAGATGTAGCATGGGATTATTTAATCAGATTTAAAAAGGCAGAACTCTGAGGGTGCCAAGAAACCGCAGGATTTTAAAGCATCGTTGTGGTTACAGAAAAATGAGCTACCACCTGTCTGTCTGCACCTGGCCACGGGGAAAGCAAAACTTGTTTATTTAGTTACCGATCCATCCATTCCCTCATTAGGACATCACAGAGCATGTTCTGCATGTTAGGCAGCGTTTGGGGTTGAATAGTGTCCTCTAAATAAATCTGGTGAAGTCCTAACCCCTGGTGTCTGTGAATGTGACCTTATTTGAAAATCGGGTCTTTGTAGATGGAATAAGATGTAAATTAAGATGCGGTCATACTGAAATAGGAGGGGCACTTAATCCAACATGACTGGTGCTCTTTTAAGGAAAGGAGAAGAGACACTGAGCTACATGCATGCACAGAGAGCAAGGGCAAGTGAAGACACAGAGGGAAGGGTGCCTGGTGGAGATGGATACGGAGACAGGAGTGAGGCAGAGACAAGCCCGTGAAGGCCAAGTATGCCGTCGACATCAGGAGCCTTGAAGAGTCTTGCAAGGATTCTTTCCGAGAAGCTTCAGATGCAGCACGGTTCTGCTGACACCAGGATGTTGGACTTCCAGCCTCTAGAACTGTGAGACAATAGAGTTCTGTTGTTTCTAGCCACTGAGTTTGTAGTCCTTTGTTATAGCAGCCCTAGAAAACTAACGTACCCTGAGTTCTGGGTATACTGAGATGAACATGTTTCTCTCTCTTCTTCAGGAACTCCCAGCCAAGTGGCCAGCATATGAAGCAAGATCTTAATATCTGAAATAAGATATATCAAGATACTAGGTTGGGAATAGGAAGACACCAAGGGGGGAGGGCATGGAATAGCTTTTCAGGGAGACCCATCGCAGAATATAATGTGGCTGCTTCAGAGGTGAAAATTCCATCCCGGAGAGAGGTGGTGGGAGGAGCAAAAATGAAAAGAGTTACTTCTCTGCATGTGGTACCCTTGAGTAGCAATAAAAATGAACATGTTTTCTCATCTTTGATATGATGTCAATGACGATGATGATGATGACAATGTCTTATCACCATCATGCAAGTTTCTATTAGACCAACTACTCTCATATCAGACATCGTCTCATTTGATTCTCTCAGCAAATCTACATAGGAACATACATCTGCATTACACCAAGGAGGAAAATAACTCTGAAAGTGTTCATGTAACTCCCTTAAGACTCCACAGCTAGTACACGGAAGCAATTCATGATATGTCCTTCTTACTTTATGGTGGATGTCTTTTTAAAATCACAAGCTTGCATTTAAAAAAAAACAGTGTTCTGAGTTTGGTTTATGTTCTTCTAGACTTGATGGTAGAGTTGGCTTTGCACATGAATTATCTCGCCTTTTGAAATTAAGTTCTGCTGCGTGAGGGTATTATTCAGTCACTTCTTGGACCGTTCATTCGTTTGGAGTCACGCATTCCACACATGTGCCCGGCACTATGCTAGGTGCTATATGCCGCATGACTCTGGGTATGCTCTTTCCTTTACCACATTGGGCATTTGGCTGATTTCCGTGTCTGTTTTCTCCTGTGGGGTGGACCCTATCTTTGAAATCTACTAGTTAAAAAGTACTGGATGTCAACCAGATGGGCTTTGCTCTCCTAAAATTGATCAGACAGCTGCATGAAACAAATGGCACTCATTCTTCTGTAAATATGCCGGCAAATTTCTTCTTTTATTTCCTATTTTGCTTAGTACTTAAATGAACATCGGTAGCTGATATACATCTTAAGGATTCAGAAATGTTCCTGGGAATATCTACCTATACAGAAGTTTGTAAGGTGTTAGAGCAACAATTATATCCCTTTATCTCATCCGGGTTTCAAAAGATTAAAATGTAATTGACAAACTGTCATAGCCAAGCTGAGCCTAAAGAGACATGATGACTACATGTAATGTGGACCCTAG
>JAVSCE010020313.1:0-30701 GCA_032199065.1 Smutsia gigantea | reverse complement strand
GCCTGTCTAAACAGATGGACCTGGAATGATGTCTTGAAATTGAGAAAGCGCTACCCGTGTTAGAGGCTTAGGAGACAGGGCTTCTTGAGAAAAAAATTACCTCTGAATGTAGAGAGGTTTTACTCTTCAAACATTTCCCTAGGGTGATGAACCATTTCGGTTTGCCTGGGACTATTTCTTGGGATGCAGGATTTGCAGTGCAAAAACTGGGATGATTCCAGGAACACCTGGACAGTTGCTTCCTCCTACTTGTAGTTTTCTTTTAAATAGTTTTCATTTATTGTATAGCACTGAAAACATCACATTCTAATTATTTAATTAACCAGGATGATAACTGTGGGTAAAATTGCAATATTTCCAGAATCTTTCGCCTGGCCTTAGTATATCTGCATATCAATAGGTGTTTCCAAGGGGTGGGGAGAAGTAGCCATTTCCATTTCAATTGGTAATTACAAGGGTGAGCTAGGGCTTATCAGGACCGGAGAGGGTGGGTGGGGCCTCTTCTTCTGCAGCTGGGTGGCAAGAAACAGGGGAAAGCAGAAGTGGACTGCTTGTCAACCATAAACGGGTTACTTTCACTTTATTTCTCCCTTTGACTGATTTTGGTTTCAAAGGTATTTTGCCCCAGAATTTTCCTCCGGGAGTTACAATAACATATTTAGGGGAAATGTTCAAAGACTTTAAAGAATAAAAATGAGTTTAATCCATGTTTGTCAAGGCCACTGTACTTTGGAGACTTTGAGGCAAACAAGGGAAATTGCAGTGACATTTCAGTTCAAACACCACCATCTAGTTTAACTGCTGATACTTCAACCTCCCAGTCACTTCCTGTCTTTCTAGTACTAAGAAGCTCACACTAATCTTAGCATAATTTCACATTTTGGGCCTTTGTACTTCATGAGAACGTCTCCTCAAAGTTTGACAATAGAGGGGAGTTGCCAAAGGATTCTAACTCTTGAAGGTCACCATGGATTGCCAGGTCACTAAAGGGGAGCCATTGTTCTAAGATGTGCCCGGGTAGAACATTTTCCAGAATTCATCCTATTTGCCAAGCAGCATTCTCAACACTTCTCAGAAACACCAAGATGCTTTTTCTTCTAAGAGAGGTCTTTCAACTTTTCCTTCCCTTCCCTTCATTTCTCCTCTTTTTATTTCCTTTCTACAAAACTTCAATGTTTAAATAATTTAACACAAATCCATGGCACTTAAGAAGAAAATAAAAAATTTTGTCTATTGTTTCAGCCTGCATTAGCAATGTCTTTTTCTTTCTTTCTTGTTTCCAAACAAGAATGTCAAAAAATGAAATGGTCCAAGGCATTCTTACCCTCTGGCAGATGCTGCGACCGTGATGAGAACAAACAGCAGAAACAGTATGTATCTATCCTTTACCCTGTTGCCTACCGGGTAGCCAATGTTACTGTAACACTGTAAGGAAAACGCTCTTTGCCTCTTTTATGTATCTTCACTTGTCAGGAATTTGATAAACCACACATTGTCAGAAAAAACAGGGAAATTAACTTCAAAGCTACACCCTACTGTGATGTCGTTCTGTGCCAATTGTTCATACACAGAAAAAAAAATAGAAGGCATTCACCCCGCTACCTGATCTTCATCTTAGCATACTAACAGTCTAGAGATATAGCTACTATGGCTGCTTTCCTGCCTCCAGGCCCTCTTGGATTAATGCCTGTTTGCCAGCATTACTACTTTTCATTCTGCAGCATAGCTTGAAACACAAACGCTATCTGAAACCATCAACCTAAGTCACATTTGGAAGATTTGCCCAATATATTCTGCACCCCACCCTCCAATTTACATGGGTTTTCTCAGTCCCCTGCATGTGGATAATTTTGTATTCTTCTTGATTATGTGATCATATGGAAAGCGGCTTTAACATCTTCCTGCAACTCATAGCTGAAGCCTGACATTAAACTTGTTGCTGAAGACCTAAAAACAGGACCCCTCCTTGAAAACTGTTATAACAAACCCATATTTTAATCATGAAAGTCAAAGAAAAACATGCAGTGTATTTTCAAAATGTGAATGGATGTTAAGATATACTTCTATAGTGTGAGAATTTCTCAAAAAATAACCATGCTTTAGTTTCAACATCAAAGGTATCAAGGACAGTTTAAATTTAGCTCTTATTGTTTATAATTCTGTGTCCACAAAAACTTGAAACAATTATTTTTGAGCACCTACTATTTTCAGGGAACAAAAGAATGAGGAAGGCCTGAGCCTGAGCAGCTCACAGCCTCATGGGAACAACATGGAAGCACGTGAGCCGCTGAAAGCATCCTAGCTCACACTGGAATAAAGCAGAATGAATAGGGAAATATGAGGACTTCGAAAAGGGGGGTGTGGATTTCATCTGTGGAGAATGAGGACAAGAAAATCTTTCTGGAAGTAGTATCAATTGACATGGAACTTAAAGGGTTAGTAGAACTTTGGTATTTAGAAAAGGGGTCTTTTTCTTTATTATTGCCAACAAGAAGATGCCATTTGACGAATCACCCTGAATGGTTACCATGCCAAAAGAATTTGTCCTCTCAAATATCTTTGTCTGCTTAATGTATGTTCATTAATGCTGCTGGTTCAAACTCTCTGGGGTCAGATTCAGGCTTTTTCACTTATTAGATGTGCAGCCGTGGGCATGTTACTTATATATTTTGTGTCTTTCACTATAAAATAAAAAATAAGTATGATTTCAGTTTCTACTTCACAGGGTTGTTATGAGGAATATATGAGATGAAACAAAGACAGCCTGGAACATAATAAGTAATTTACACGTTAGTTGTTCTGAACCCTGGCAGAGGGGGTTGCATCAACAAAATCACACAAATATGGAATTCACATTGTGGTTAATCATGAGGGTTAGTGTGAACACAGGACAGGAAAATCATAAGGGAATTGCAGAGGGCCACCAGCCTGGAAACAGGGTCTGAGTTGCCCTGGGAAGGACCAAGTGGGCCAGACTGGGAGTTTGTTTTCAAGGACTAGAAGCGGCAAACCAGGAATGTAAGTTGTCGAATGCAGGGAAGTGGGACAGTCAAGGGGCTCTTATGGGAGCACAGTTTAAAAGTCACGAAGGTTCAGTTAGAGTAAGAGGAGACCAGTTGAGCTCCAGGAGAGACGTGCTCCTGTACCATTTACAACTGACTACACATAGAGATGGAGGAGTCAAAGAGGAATTGAAGTTTTATAAGGAGCATAGCTAAGACTGAAGATACCCTAAGTAGAAAAATAATGCAAAAGAGAGGGTAACCAGAGTTGGGAAGGAAAGGGAAGAGAAAGCAAGCAGTTCCAAAAATCACAAGTCCTCTCCCATAATACACCTTAGGCCTATTTACACATGCAAAATATTCAAGGAAAGAAAAGCCGATGCAATCTTCTAATGGAGTGGTCCACACACAATGACTGCACAAAATACTGCTAAGCACGGAGAAAATAAGATATAAAGCTTAAATTTCCATTTTTAAAATGTATAAAAAATACAAGAGGAGGGAATACTTCCAAACTCATTCTATGAAGCCAGCATCACTCTAATACCAAAACCTGGCAAAGACCTCACCAAAAAAGAAAATTACAGACCAATATCCCTGATGAACGTAGATGCAAAATACTCAACAAAATATTAGCAAACCGAATTCAAAAATACATCAAGAGGATCATACACCATGATCAAGTGGATTCATCCCAGGGATGCAAGGATGGTACAACATTCGAAAATCCATCAACATCATCCACCACATCAACAAAAAGAACAAAAACCACATGATCATCTCCATAGATGCTGAAAAAGAATTTGACAAAACTCAGCATCCATTCATGATTAAAACTCTCAACAAAATGGGTATACAGGGCAAGTACCTCAACATCATAAAGGCCATATATGACAAACCCACAGCTAACATCATACTTAATAGTGAGAAGCTGAAAGCTTTTCATTGAAGTTCAGGAACAAGACAGGGATGCCCACTCTCTCCACTATTATTCAACGTAGTACTGGAGGTCCTAGCCACGGCAATCAGACAAAACAAAGAAATACAAGGCATCCAAATTGGTAAAGAAGAAGTCAAATTGTCACTATTTGCAGATGACATGATATTGTACATAAAAAACCCTAAAGATTCCACTCCAAAACTACTAGAACTAATATCTGAATTCAGCAAAGTTGCAGGACACAAAATTAACACACAGAAATCTGTTGCTTTCCTATACACTAATGATGAGCTAACAGAAAGAGAGGAAAACAATTCCATTCACAATTGCATCAAAAAAAAAATACCTAGAAATAAACCTAATGAAGGAAGTGAAAGACCTGTACCTGAAAACTACAAGACACTCCTAAGAGAAATTAAAGAGGACACTAACAAATGGAAATTCATCCCATGCTCTTGGCTAGGAAGAATAAATATTGTCAAAATGGCTATACCACCTAAAGCAATCTACAGATTCAACACAATAGCTATCAAACTACCAACAGCTTTCTTCAATGAACTGGAACAAATAATTCTAAAACTCATATGGAACCACAAAAGACCCCAAAGAGCCAGAGCAATCCTGAGAAGGACGAATAAAACAGAGGGAATTACGCTCCCTGACTTCAAGCTCTATTACAAAGCCACAGTAATCAAGACAATTTGGTATTGGCACAAAAACAGACTCACAGACCAGTGGAACAGAATGGAAAATCCAAACATTAACCCAAACATATACGGTCAATTAATATATGACAAAGGAGCCGTAGATATACAATGGGGAGACGACAGCCGCTTCAGCAGCTGGTGTTGGAAAAACTGGACAGCTACATGTAAGAGAATGAAACTGGGCTACTGTCTAACCCCACACACAAAAGTAAACTCAAAATGGATCAAAGACCTGAATATAAGTCATGAAACCATAAAACTCTTAGAAAAAAACATAGGCAAAAATCTCTTGAACATAAACATGAGCAACTTCTTCATGAACATATCTCCCCAGGCAAGGGAAACAAAAGCAAAAATGAACAAGTGGGACTTTATGAAGCTGAAAAGCTTCTGTACAGCAAAGGACACCATCAGTAGAACAAAAAGATATCCTACAGTATGGGAAAATATATTCATAAATGACATATCTGATAAGGGGTTGACATCCAAAATATATGAAGAACTCACGTACCTCAACAAACAAAAAGCAAAAAATCCAATTAAGAAATGGGCAGAGAACATGAATAGACACTTCTCCAAAGAAATTCAGATGGCCAACAGGCACAAGAAAAGATGCTCTACATCGCTAATCATCAGAGAAATACAAAATAAAACCACAATGAGCTATCACCTCACACCAGTAAGGATGGCCAACATCCAAAACACAAACAACAACAAATGTTGGCGAGGATGTGGAGAAAAGGGAACCCTCCTACACTTCTGGTGGGAATGCAAATTAGTTCAACCATTGTGGAAAGCAGTATGGAGGTTCCTCAAAAAACTCAAAATAGAAATACCATTTGACTCAGGAATCCCACTCCTAGGAATTTACCCTAAGGATGCAGCAGCCCAGTTTGAAAAAGACAGAAGCACCCCTATGTTTATCGCAGCACTATTTACAATAGCCAAGAAATGGAAGCAACCTAAGTGTCCATCAGTAGATGAATGGATGAAGGTGTGGTACATATACACAATGGAATATTATTCAGCCATAAGAAGAAAACAAATCCTACCATTTGCAACAACAAGGATGGAGCTAGAGGGCATTATGCTGATTGAAATAAGCCAAGCGGAAAAAGACAAGTATCAAATGATTTCACTCATATGTGGAACATAAGAGCAAAGAAAAAAAACTGAAAGAAAAAAACAGCAGCAGATTCACAGAACCCAAGAATGGACTAGTAGTTACCAAAGGGAAAGGGACTGGGGAGGATGGGCGGGAAGGGAGGGACAAGGGGGAAAAAGGGGCATTACGATTAGCAGACGTAATGTTGGGGGGGGAGGGCTGTACAACTCAGAGAAGACAAGTAGTGATTCTATAGCATCTCACTACGCTTATGGACAGTGACTGTAATGGAGTTGGTGGGGGGGACCTGATGAAGTGGGTAGTTTAATAACCATAATATTGCACATGTAATTGTAGATTAATGATACCAAAATAAATTTAAAAAAAATTCAGCACTGAAAAAAAAAGTATTAACACAGTAAATGCAGCATGTTTATAATAGCTTAATGTGATGATAGATAGCTGTGAAAATAACACCTTATCCAAATGTTATAAATAAAATTTCACCATCACCCTTGCTCTTGTCAATGTCAGAGAATTCCAGGAGAGTCAATGTAAAGAGTATTCATGCTACTTACACATATATGCCTTTCAATCCCTCAGAGAAAAGAACCTATAGAAACTCAATAGTTTAGCTCATTTCAAATAGTGTACTTTAGATTTAGTCTTCTTTTGATAGCTGGGGATTTGCTCCTGAGGTTTTAATTTTCACAGCCAGTCAGATGTTCCCTTCTTACATACATTAATTTTCCTTTTTTCCCCTCTACCCTCGGCCTTTCCCCTTAGGTCTATCCATCAAGCTATACAAACAACTCTAATTTAAGAGGCAAATGTATCATGTTAAAGATAGCAGGGAAGTCACAGAATTGAATAAACAGCCAGTGAACAGGCCCAGGAAATAAGAGAAAACAAGGGGTGGTGACTAAGCAGCAGAACAGACACCCCATTCTTACCAAAGGAAGGGCAGACTAGGGGCCTGGCCCTCGCACTGACACAGTGGGAATGCTCTACTTCTGTTGATACTTACCAGGCTCTGCATCACACCCCCATGACCCCAAGTCCCTAAGAAGAGCACGTGCAAAGCCACATGAGGGACACCTGTCTCACCCTACATGCTTGCATCAGAAAAGAGGTCTGACTCATTTTTCCCTTCCATGACTGGGTTTCTCCTGGACTATTCACTACATTAAAATGTTGGTTCTAGGATCTTCCTTCAATATCTAGGTAAGTAGAGGTTTGTGACTATAATAACATACACAGGCAAGTAGAGGCAACTGTATACATTCTAGACTTTAAACTCCATGAAGATAAGTCTGTCCTGTCTTGCCTGGCACCTTGTAGATATTTCACATTGAGTGTTATTTATATGTGTATATACCCAGGTATAAATGTGTATACAATATAAATATATATTTTTGCCAACCACTCAGTCAGTTCAGTCATTTCAAACAGAAAAGCTTAGCATGACATAACGAAACAGCAAAACTCTAGTTATAATATTCATAATGTAAGATTAATTAAGTATGGAGTAACCAAAATAATTATTTTGATTAAGCAAGGAAGAGTTACTGAAGTATTACTTAGCCTGACATCAGTTCTTTCCTACAGTCAAAGTCGTTTACACAACCTCCTACCATTGCTTAAAAGAAAAAAGTGCCATTCATCCTTAGGCAGCTGCAGCAGGCATACTGTGTATAGTGGGCAGTGGGAAAGAATCTCAACCCATTAGGTTGTAGCATTGCAAGGATCTTGGAAGTATTAGTAAGAATATCATTAGCAGAGCTAAAGAAATTACATTTTCCTGTTCTATTCTATAGAGCACCTATTGACAATGCCACCTAATAGTTAAAGAAAAATAAAGATATCATAGTCTAAACATGGGAAAACACTGATGTAACCAAAATTAAGCTATTTTTGTGAATTATAGATGATAAAGTGAATTATAGATATCCTAAATGAAGATAAAATATCTTATAGCTCCCAAACTTAACCGAGAGATCCTGTTGAACAAAGTTGCCGAATGTTACTCTATACTTTGAAGTTGAAAGTCTGGGAAATTTCATAGCTTCAGAATTCTGTGCAATTAGCATGTGAACCTTGATAAAAGAAACTGTATATTTCAAAATGAGCCCTATCAGAATTAAACAAAGACATGAAAGAAAAATGCTGCAGAACCAGATGGTAAAAGGATACTCCATACTATCCGCATACAATGAGGGCAGACAGTTCTTTTATAAAGAGGAATTAAAAGACCAGAAACATACCATATAAAGATCCACATGTAAGGTATAAATTGATGTCAGTGTGTTTGTATACACAAATATTTTTCTATTTAATAAACAGAAAGTGGATTATTTTTAAGAGCCCCTGCGCCTCTGCCTAACAACCACAACTAGGTCTATCAACTAAAATTAGAGTGACCGTGAAATTCAGTGTGTGAGAAAGGACAAACCAGGTAAGAGCACCAGTCATAAGATGTCAAGACAAACCCTTTTCTGTTTAGATAACCCACATGTTATGGTAGCATTCAAATGAAAAAAAAAAGTCATCCAAGTGAATTCTGGGTAATTATAATGAAAAAACAAAAGGCTTTAGATAAAACTTTTCACATTTTAACTACAGGGAGGACAATTTTAAAATGGCATTTTTCTCTATTACACAAACAGAAATGTCTTGATAGATATGTACATAAGCATATTCTATATTTTCTGTTAGAATAATTCCTGAAAAGCAGGAGTATGTCTGATCGAAGTGCTGCATAGCGTACAGAAAACATTTTGACCTAGAAAATTCAATTCGTTGATATTTGAAGAATATAAAAATTGTTTCACCATAAAATCACATTATTTTCTATTTGTTTTCTATACAGTTCTTCAGCTATGATAATAAAGTCAGTACAGCACTGAAGTTGGGAAAACAAATTTCAAACAGCAGCAATCAATGTAAAAAGATTTGATAAAGTTAAGTTTAAGAAAGTATAAAGAATTTGGCCATAATAAGAATAAGTAAATAGGGAAAACAAGTCACAGAGAATTCTTTCATCAATATTTATTTTAAAAGTTCAACCAATGACTGAATCCAAAGGGCTTTTTTATCTGTGGAAAACCATGATTGCAAATACAGTCATTTATATAACCACAGAGGATGAAAGATATGAAACGGAAATTAAATTTTCAATGAAGCAATTGCCAGCCATTTTGCCATTTAAAATAGAATGAAATAGCAGATGCACGAAATATTTTTTATTTCATTTTTGACCTCCAGGAGTCATACTATTTGTTGATAAGATACTACATAGGAAACTGAACACTGATAACAATTGTATAAATCATACTTTATAAATATGCAATGTGTTCAGTCCTTTTGGTTTTGCTGACCATATGATCAACATTTTTATTTGCTCTTTGAACAATTCACAATGTATTACTTTTGAACAGAGAATAAAAAATATAGGAAAGACTCATAGTAATCTAAGACATAAAATTGATATATTTAAAAGAAAATAACATTGAAATTCTAATTTTATTAAAATGCCTTATATTCTTGTCTACCAGTCTTGGAAAGCTGAGTATTATTCCAAGTTGAAGGAAATTACAGTTATTCTTTGACAGAACATCTCTAATTATTAATTGTGTACAACACTTTATTGGCAGAGCATTTTCTAAATTATTCAACATACACATCTAGATATTATTTTCTATGTGCTAGTGGTTTGGTATTTGCAGTTCATTTGATATCTACAACCCATTGATAAAGATCCTTTAATTATTGCTAATTTATAAATGAAGGAAAGCAGATACAGAGAGTTTATGTAACTTGCCCACAGTCACAAAGCAGACAGCAACCCCAGAAACTGACCTAGGTAATTAAGTTCCAGATTAAATTCTTAATCATTGTTTTGTTGTCTTGTAATGCTTAGAGTAAAATCATAGTTTGTTTATATGATTTTAGGGTTTTGAAATGAATTTAATCTTATTTCTATAAATAACTCACATGTACAAAATGTAACATCAATTTTAAATTATGAAAATTATTAAATATTAAAGTGCATTTGACAGTAAACATTATATGTCTGATTATATATGCAGTCTGACATATCATGATAAAATGTATGTGAACTGGAATTCAAACTCATGTCAATAGATTCTTAATTTGGAGAATTGGGGAGGTAAACCATATTGAGTAAACTTAAAATATCTATATATGATATTCAGACTCATTTCCTTATCTATAAATGATTTTTAAAATATAAGCTATACAGGTAAGATTATGTCAATCAGACAATAAATGTATGGTTGAATTTTTTAAAATTATGCTATGGATTAGCTAATATCAATACCAAATAGATTATTCAATTTGGGATCATTCTAATCAAATATGATTAACTGGTATTTCTTATTTCCTTTACTTCTATTTTCCTTCGTTATTAGCATCCGAATGAATACTTTGAAAAGACAGTCCTTGTAAGTAAAAGACCTTTCCTTAGCATCACTCCCATGATGCTCTTGTCCTGCATTGCCCCCCAGAGGATAACTGCAGAAATGCAGACTGGCCTAAGAGCTAACCCATAGAAGAGTAAATCCAAGCCAGAGATTACAAGAGGCACTGACTGTTCAGATCAGACTAAAGAGGGTGGAGAAGACCAGTTCTAAACCAGAAAATAAAACCTTGTAGGAAGCCAAATTAATAAGGCACAAACATAACAGCAGAGCAGATACAAAGCCAGGAAACATGAACACATTTTATAGAACTGGAAAGTACATGAAGACTAGGGTAAATCTAAGAATTTATCTACACAAAGTTCCTTTTGAATGTGTCTTCTGATAATACAGAGACTTAAAGTGAAGAGTTGCTGGCAAATCCACAGTGGATTCTTCTGCCATCCAGGGTTGGATTAGTAATTATGGTTTTCCATGTGTGAATTTGCCCTTCTCTGAGACATGCTTGGGAACATGGGAGCAGGATAGTACTCGTTGGGCATAGGTGTCTCCAGGCTGTTCGCCTATACCTTCAGATATTGTCAAATCTAACCAGCTTGGCATCTTGGCAAATAAGAAGAGACTTGAACATATGATCTGGTTCTTCTTCCCCAGTAACCCCAAAAGGTTAAAAGTTGTAGGCACAGATTATAATCCTTCAAGTTACATTCAGGATAGACCAGTAGAACCCTTGGCAAAATGTTCATGGGTTTATGGGATAATGAAAAAGATGTAGAGAAGGACTAGAAGAAAGCTGAGGAGTATCATATGCTAAACTTGCAATACAATATTTTTTAATATAGAAATTTATAAACCACATTAAAACACTTTTTTGGACATAGAAACATTTTGGTGGAAATAACATAAAATTTACATTTTTGTGGTGGTATAATATGAATTACCCAATCGGATATCAGAAATGTAAGATTAATTTTCTTGAAATTTATTTTTGGAAAAATTATTTCTTGATCTCTATAATGATAGAGTTTTCATTCACTTGAAACCTGCTCCTTTTAATCTCCTATCATTTGGCTTTACTACCTCTACTCGTTCTTGTGTCAAAGGTTTCTTCACTGCAACTCTCATTATTACAGTCAGACATTCTATTGTCCAAACTGGACTCCCTTCCATATCTCTAGTCTAAATTTCTTAATATGATTTCTTGATTCATTTATTAAGAATTGTTTTATTAAGTGCTGACTTTGATAGGTACGATGATTACACTACAGATTCATCTCTTCTCCAAATTTCCATTGTTGTAATTCATTACCTCATAATTTTTAAACTAAATCTTAGCAGTAGGAGCTGTGTTCTGCCTGATTCTGATTATGCTCTTTTCAGTCTTGCCTCTTTATTATTCCTAGAATAATCTGTATAATACACAAATCTGATTATATCAAGTCCCTGACATAACTCAAACTCTTTAGCATGACACAGAAAACCCAGCATGATATGTTCTCTGCTTACCTTTGCAGTCTCATCTCTGGTCTAACCCTCAATTACATCCAACCTTAATTTCCTGAACTAACTGCATATCAAGAACATGAATTTATCTTTCTTAACATTGAACTTCAGGTCACCCTGCATTCTCTTTCCTATATCCCTATCCCATCACCCTTTGTTTTTTAGGATTCTTTTCAGGTGATAGCTCCTCTGGGATGCCTTCTCTAACCAATTATTCCCAGCAAGGCTGGTTTAGAAACTCCTTCAATGAGTTTTCATAAACATGTGTGCACACCTTTATCTTAAAGTTTGTTACACAGTGTAATTATCTGTTTACTGTCTTTCTTCTCCTACACATTAAGCAGAAAACTTTTAGTGGCAGGGGATGTATCTTATTCTTGCTTACTGTATAATAAGTCTTTCAAAAATTTCTATGAAAGAATACTTGGAAGAATATCTCATTTAGATAAATATTATGAAAGAGTTGATAGACTGAAAATTATATCTGACAGAAAGTAAAAAAGAGAAAATAACAAAGAACATCTTAAATGTTCTTACCACAAAAAAAACAAATGATAATTATGTGACATAATAGAGGGTTAGCTAAAGCTATGGTAGTAACCATATTGCAATATGTAAATGTCAACACATAGTATAATTTAAACTTATACAATGTTACCTGTGAATTACATCTTAATTTCAAAAAAATAAAATAAAGCAAAGATAGCTGCCTCTCTGGGCACAACATGAATGTAAAAGCAAGTTCCAGTTGGGGAAGAAACAATTACAGGAAGAGAGACAACCTATTTTCTTATAGTAAATGATAGCAAAGTGGCTAGGTGGGCAAAGTTAGCAATTAGAAATAGAAGAAAGAAAAATAGATTTAGGAAAGTGGCCAAAACAGAGTCCTGGCTGGGAATCATGAGTAATTGCACTTAATAAAACAGGAGAAATGTGTCTAGAGTTTTCCAGATAGGCAAAAGCTAAAGGAGTTCATCACCACAAATTGGCCTTATAAGAAATGTTAAAGGGACTTTTCTAACCTGAAAGAAAAGAATTAATTCACAACAAAAAATATACAAAAGTAAAAAAGTGTCAATGGAAAGTTAGATATATAGTAAAGATAATGAATAAATCATATATAAATTAGTATGAAGGTTAAAAGAAGAAAGAAAAATGAAAACTACAATAATTAGTTAAGTGATACAAGAAATAAAAAGAGGTAAAATGTGACATTAAAACATTAAATACAGGGGTGGGGATGAAATGCAAATATGTAGAGTTCTGTAATGTGTTCAAATTTAAGTTACTATCAACCTAAAATAGACTGCTATATACATAAGATGTTATATGTGAACCACTTGGTAACCACACAGCAAAAACTTATAGTAAATACACAAAAGAAAATGAGAAAGGAATCTAAACATAAGAAAGATCACAAGGGAAGAGAGAAAAAAAAAATCAGAGAGGAGCCACAAAAGCAGCTAGAAAACAACTAACAGAATGGCATTAAGTATGGATCTATCAATAATTACTTTAAATGTAATGTACTAAACACACTAATAAAAAGACATAGGGTAGATGAAGGAATTAAAAAAAGATTCATCCATATACTGCCTACAAAAGACTGATTTCAGATGTAAGGACACACACAGACTGAAGTGAAGGGATGGAAAAAGATATTACATGATACAGGAAATAAAAAGAAATCTAGTATAGTAGTACTCATATAAAACAAAATAGACTTTAAAACAAAGACAGTTAGAAAAGACAATGAAGGGCATTTACTAATGATAAAGAGGTCAATCCAGCAAGAAGATCAAACATTTATAAATATATATGCAACTGACATAGAGTCTCTAAAATATATTTAAAAATATTAATAGATGTAAAAGAGGAAATGCACAATACAGTAATAATAGGGGACTTTAGCACCCCACTTATATCAATGGATAGATAATACAGGCAGAAAATCAATATAGGAACATTAGCCTTAAACAACACATTATATCCAATGAACTTAAAGATACACAAGGAACACTCCATCCCAAGACAGCAGAATAAACATTCTTCAAGTGTATATGGATTATTCTACAGGATAGATCACAAATTTAGCCATAAAACAAGTCTCAATAAATTCAAGGTTTAAATCATATCAAGCATATTTCCTGGCCACAATGGTATGAAACTAGAAATCAATTACAGGAAGAGAACTGGGGAAAATATACCCACAAATTTGTGGAGATTAAACATGTTACTGAACCACCACTGTGTCACTGAAGAAATCACAAAATACCTTGAAACAAATGAAAACTGAAAAGAGGCATATCAAAATCTATTGGATGCAACAAAAATGTTCTAAGAGGAAAATTCACAGTGACACAGGCCTACTGCAAGAAACAAGAAAAATCTCATATAAACAATCTAAGTTTACACCTAAAGTAACTAGAAAAAGAAAAACAAGCAATGATGACAGTAGAAGGGAGGAGGGAAGGAGATAATAAAGATCACAGTGGAAATAAATGAAAGACAGACTAAAAAGAAAACAGGAAAGATCAATGAAATTAAGAGCTGGCCCTTTGAAAGATAAGGAAAGTTGACAAGCCTTTAGCTAGACTTACCAAGAAAAAATGAGAGGGCCAAATAAATAAAATTAGGGAAAGAGAAGTTACAACTGATACCACAGAAATGCAAAGGATGAAAGAGTACTATGAACAATTATACACCATCAATGGACAACCTAGAAGAAATGGATAAACTCCTAAAACATAAAATCTTCCAAGACTGAATCAGGAAGAAATAGAAACTCTAAATAGATTGATTATTAGTAGAAAGTTTGAATTAAAAAAAAACTACCTAGAAATAAAAGTCCAGCACCAGAGACCTTAACTGGTGACTTCTACCAAACATTCAAAAATCTGATACCTATCCTTTGCAAGCTCTTCCAAAAAACTGAAGGGAATGCTCCCCAACTCATTTTTTAAAAATTTTCTATTAAGGTATTATGGATATACACTCTTATGAAGGTTTCACAGGAAAAAACAATGTGTTTACTATTTTTACCCATATTATCAAGTACCCACCCATACCCCAATGCAGTCACTGTCCATCAGTGTAGTAAGATGACACAGATTCACTGTTTGCCTTCTCTGTGCTACACTGTTTTCCCTGTGATTCCCCACACCATGTGTACTAAACATAATACCCCACAATCCCCTTCTTTCACCATCCCCACCCACCCTCCCACACACCTCCCCTTTGGTAACCACTAGTTCCTTCTTGGAGTCTCTGACCTGCTGCTATTTTGTTCCTTCAGTTTTGCTTCGTTGTTATACTCCACAAATGAGGGAAATCATTTGGCACTTGTCTTTCTCCACCTGGCTTATTTCACTGAGCATAATATCCTCCAGCTCCATCCATGTTGTTGCAAATGGCAGGATTTGTTTCCTTCTTATGGCTGAATAGTATTCCATTGTGTGTATGTACCACCTCTTCTTTATCCATTCATCTACTGATGGACACTTAGGTTGCTTCCATATCTTGGCTATTGTAAAAAGTGCTGCGATAAACATAGGGGTGCATATGTCTTTTTGAATCTGAGAAGTTGTATTCTTTGGGTAAATTCCAAGGAGTGGGATTCCCGGGTCAAACGGTATTTGTATTTTTAGTTTTTTGAGGAACCTCCATATTGCTTTCCACAATGGTTGAACTAGCTTACATTCCCACCAGCAGTGTAGGAGGGTTCCCCTTTCTCCGCATCCTCGCCAGCATTTGTTGTTCTTAGTCTTTTGGATGCTGGCCATCCTTACTGGTGTGAGGTGATATCTCATTGTGGTTTTAATTTGCATTTCCCTGATGATTAGTAATGTGGAGCATCTTTTCATGTGCCTGTTGGCCATCTGAATTTCTTCTTTGGAGAACTGTCTCTTCATATCCTCTGCCCGTTTTTTAATCAGCTTATTTGCTTTTTGGGTGTAGAGGCGTGTAAGTTCTTTATATATTTTGGATGTTAACCCCTTGTCGGATATGTCATTTACAAATGTATTCTCCCATACTGTAGGATGCCTTTTTGTTCTGTTGATGGTGTCCTTTGCCGTACAGAAACTTTTTAGTTTGATATAGTCCCATGAGTTCATTTTTGCTTTTGTTTCCCTTGCTCGAGGAGATGTATTCAGTAAGAAGTCGCTCATGCTTATATTCAGGAGATTTTTGCCTATGTTGTCTTCTAAGAGTTTTATGGTTTCATGACGTACATTCAGGTCCTTCATCCACTTCGAGTTTACTTTTGTGTATGGGGTTAAACAATCCAGTTTCATTCTCTTGCATGTAACTGTCCAGTTTTGCCAACACCAGGTGTTGAAGAGGCTGTCATTTCTCCATTGTATGTCCATGGTTCCTTTATCATATATTAATTGACCATATATGGTTGGGTTTATATCAGGGCTCTCTGGTCTGTTCCATTGGTCTATGGGTCTGTTCTTGTGCCAGTACCAAATTGTCTTGAGTACTGTGGCTTTGTAGTAAAGCTTGAAATTGGGGAGCATAATCCCCCCAGCTTTATTCTTCCTTCTCAGGATTGCTTTCATTATTCGAGGTCTTTTGTGGTTCCACATAAATTTTAGAATGATTTTTCTCTAGTTCATTGAAAAATGCTGTTGGTATTTTGATAGGAATTGCATTGAATCTGTAGATTCCTTTAGGCAGGATGACCATTTTGACCATATTAATTCTTCCTATCCACCCAACTCATTTTATGAGGTTGATATTACCCTAATACCAAAACCAGACAAGAATACCACAAAAAAGATAATTACAGGTCAATATCCCTGATGTACATGGATACAAAAATCCTCTACAAAATACTAGCAAACTGAGTTCAACAATATAGTAAAGCATCATACACCATGATCAGGCAGGATTTATTTCAGGGATTCAGCTATGGCTCAATATCCTCAAATCAATGTGATATGCTGTATTAACAAAATGAAGGAAAAAATATGATTATCTCAATAAATGCAGAAAAAGCATTTGACAAAATTCAACATCCATTCATGATAAAAGCTCTCAACAAAGTGGGTATAGAGGGAACATACCTCAGAATAATAAAGGCCATATATGACATACCCACAGTTAATATAATACTGAATGAGGATCAGAAACAAGGATGCTCACTCTCCCCACTCTTATTCAACATAGCAATGGAAGTCCTAACCACAGCAAATAGGCAAGAAAAAAAATCCAAATTGGAAAGGAACAGGTAAAACTATCAGTACTTGGAGATGGCATGGTATTATATGTAGAGAACTCTAAAGATGCCACTGACATACTATTAGAACCAATAAATTAATTCAGTAAGGTTTCAGTATACATAATTAATATACAGAAATTGGTTGCAATTCTGTAAGGTAATTAAATATCAGAAAGAAATAAAGAAAACAATCCCACTTAAAATTACATCAAAAATAATAAAATACCTAGGAGTAAATTTAACTTAGGAAGTGAAAGATCTGTATACTGAAAACTGTAAGACATTGATGAAAGAAATTGAAGATGATACAAATAATTGGAAAGATACTTCAAGATCATGAATTAGAAGAATTAATATTTTTAAAAATGGTCATACTACCCAAAGAAATCTACAGATTCAATGCAATCCATATCAAAATTCCAATGGCATTTTTCAAAAAGCTAGAAAACATAATTACAAAATTTGCACAGAACCACAAAAAGACCCCAAAGAGCCAAAGCAATCTTAAGAAAAGTCAGAGGTTTCATGCTCCCACACTTCAAACTGTACTACAAAGCTATAGTAATCAAAACAGTATGGTAGTAACATAAAACAGACACACAGATCAGTGGAACAGAATAAAGAGCCCAGAAATAAGCCAATGTGTATACAGTCAAGTAATTTACACCAAAGGGGAAAGAATATACAATGGGAAAAGGACAGTATCTTCTTCAATCACTGGTATTGGGAAAACTGGACAGCTACATGGAAAAGAATGAAACTGGATCACTGTCTTATACTATACATAAAAACAAACTCAAAATGGATTAAAAACCTAAATATATCACCTGAAACCATACAACTCCTAGAAGAAAACACAGGTGGTAGGCTCCTTGGCATCAGTCTTAGAGACTTCTTTTTTGGATCTGACTCCAAAGGTCAAGGCAATAAAAGCAAAAATAAATGGGACTATATCAAACTAAAAAGCTTCTGCACAGTGAAGGAAACCATGAAAAAAAATGAAAAGGCAACCTAATAAATGGGAGAAGATATTTGCAAATCATGTATCTGATAAGAGGTTAATATTCTAAAATATATAAAGAACTCATACAACTCCATAGAAAAAAATGATCAATCCAATTGTAAATGAGCAGAGGACCTAAATAGCCATTTTTCCAAAGACATATAAAGTGCCAACAGGCACTTAAAAAATTGCTGAACATTGAATCATCAGAGAAATGCAAATCAAAACCACAGTGAGGTATCACCTTACATTTATCAGAATGACTTTTATCAAAAAAACAAGAAATAATAATAAGCATTGGTAAGGATGTAGAGAAAATGGAACCATTGTTCTCTGTTGGTGGGAATGTAAACTGGTATACAGTCACTACCGAAAACAGTAAGAAGCTCCCTCAAACTTAAAAAATAGAACTACCAGATCTAGCAGTTCTACTTCTGGATATCTATACAGAAAAAAAATGAAGACTCGAATTTGAAAATACATATGCACCAAATAATTTCTTGGAGCATTATTTACAATAGCCAAGATATGGAGGCAACCTCCATTGATGGATGAATGTATGAAGATGAGCGTGTGTGTGTGTGTGTGTGTGTGTGTGTGATTGAATACTACTCAGCCATAAAAAGTAGGAATTATTGCCATTCGCAACAACATGGATGGACCTTGAGGGTACTATGCTAAGTGAAATAATTCCAACAGAGGAAGACAAATATCACACAATTTTATTTACATGTGAATCCTAAAAATAAACAAACAAAACAAAACCCAGACCAACATCTACAGAAAACAGGTTGGTGATTGTCAGAGGGGAGGGGGTTTGGATAGTTGGGGATGAACTGGGTGAAGGGGATCAAGAAGTACAAACTTCCAGTTATAAAATAAATAAGCCATGGAGATGAAATATACATCATGGTGAATATAGTAATTAATATATATTAACTGTGTATGGTAACAATTGGTAACTTCACTTACCAAGGTGATCATTTTGCAATATATCAAAGGTTGAATCACTATATTATACATATATGATTGTACAACAATGTACAATGTATCAGATTGAAAGTGATATAATATTGCATGTCAACTATACATCAATAAAAATTTTTTAAATGTGAAAAAGGAGGGGACATGACCACCTATACTTGGCTAAAGTAACATTAACTTTAATAATCAAAATGAAATTTAAATAATGTAAATCAAGAAAAAATATAAGTAAATAAGTAGAATAAATTTTGTATGACCAATTAGTCTGATATTCAGAAAATTAAAACTGAAATGAAAGAATTTTACAGTTTCTAATTTAAGATTTTTTAAGGATGCTTATAAATTAGAAAAGAATTATTAGGGCCCTGTGAGAGACTTGAATTTAAATAAAACATATTTAAATAAAACTTTTAGAGTTCTCCACTACCTGCTCCCCCAAAGAGAGTTATTTACTAATACATATAGGTTCTAATACATGGGCTCATGACCATTTTTCCAATATGGTAGCTAAAATTGCATTGCACTGATTCATTCCATGGATATTTGTTGAATATCTTTAGGTATAAGATGCTGATGTTCTATTAGGTGCTGGAATTAGAGAGGGAAACAAGACAGTTACCTGCCTTTTTAAGTGCTTACAGCCTAAATAGATATTCAATAACTAATTACTTAGCTATTTACTTGATAATAAGGAAAAGGTATACTGGGTAATATTGAGGTTATATAGAGGGAAACCCTGGTCTAAAGAACCTCTGGAAATGATGACTGAGTTTTTAAGCATAAGAAGTGGTTGGTCAGGCCAAAAGTAAACAGACGATGATTTGAAGAAGAGGGTAAAGCTTGGGAAAAGATCATGAAATAGGAAAGATCATGTGTATTCAAGAGACTTAAAATGGTTCACGCCTCTGGGGAGCACAGATAGGAGGGCACTGACCATGGGGATAGGCAGGGAGCAGACCAGGCAGGCCTATTACAAGCATATCCTTCCATCCTAACTTCAGCAGTTAATAGTTATACTCCAAAAATTATGTCTATAATTACATTTGGATAATATATGTGTAGTTGTAATTTCCTTGTTTTATTATACAGTGATTTGCAAATAAATGCAAAAACAACCTACCCCTTTCCTTAAAAAAAGTCAAAAGGTTGAACATAAAAACTAGCATATACAACCAAATGTAGTTTGAATGAATGCCATTCAAATATCAAGTGTGTGATCCGTTTGAAAGAGGGAGACAATGCAATGCAAAGCACACACACAAAATAAATATATTTCTTTCTGTGAATATCTTTTTCAAAAACTTAGAGATGATTTTCCAACCATAAAAATAAACATTTCCTTTAATACAAATATTATAAATGCATTTCATATTGTTTATTTAAAAATAAATAGCTAAGGTCAGAAACAGAGCAGTTTTCTTATAATAAATTCATATATTCCAATTTAGAAATTATTCAATTCTATACTTACCTCTTCACCCCTGCTAGTCAAGTTTTGGGAATTAAATTATTTAATTTACTATTAGAGTAAATAGAGAAAACAATAAAAACACCTAAAACTAAATTCCTTTTTTTGTTTCCATTCTCAAGGAAAGTATTGATTAAAGAGCTTGGAAATGAATAAAGATATATAAAAGAACTAACTTCTACTTGGAAGGGTCCAGAGGTCACCATATACAATTTTTCTCCACTTACAAATAAGAAAATTGAGCCCCAGGGAGTTATACCCAGAGTTCTCTGCTAGTTACAGGTTGACTGATTTCCAGTTTCCTGGTTTCAAGTTCTTCCCAATACACCCTGCCTATAATTTCACTTTGCCATGTTATTCTTTTCCACATAATAAAGAAGTGGCTGAATATTGCTGTAAAAACTGCAATAACATTAGAAATAAAATTCATCCAGGATTCTTGTTTATCAGGCATCAACTTCAAAAGACTCACTTAATGTTGCAAAGTCATGAGATTGACCAAAAAAAAAAAAAAAAAAAAAAAAAAAAAAGCAGAGCAATAGACCAAGATACAAAAGAAAAGGGCTCTGCTGTCATTAATTCTTAATGTACGCTTTAAATGGATAACCTTGGTGTTAAAAGTAATGAAATTTGTTACATTTTATGCCCAACAGCAATAGTAAATTTGTGAAGGTCTTACTAGAAACAAAGGGCTTAGCTGTTGTCTAGCAACAAAGTAAATATATTGGTATAACCTAACTGTTCTTTTGAGGGTCACTTATTAAATCTACCTATTAATGGAAAGAAAAGAAGTGGGGAGGTGAGGTGGGTGGTAATAGAAGTGAGTTCCAAAAGTTCTAATATTACCCTCTAGCCATTTGTGAAGATGGGCTCATGTATTTTCCCCTTAAGTCAAATAGACGTGTGAAGAGATAGAATAAATTCTGATGAAATGAAGGGAAAAGTGGGCCACAATCACTGATATATTAAAATGTCTGCATTTAGCACTGAGCACCTAAGGAAACTTTTTTATGACTACTCTTAACTTGGTTGAAACTAGAAATGCTTGCCAAAATAAAGGGGAGTTGACTTTGACTAGTTAGATAAAATACATTATCTATTAAAATCACTAATATCACAGAGGACATTTTCAAGAAAAGCTTGGTTTGATGTAGCTACACTTCAAAAATGAGAGGGGAAAGAAAAAAGAAACTAAGACTCATACTTCACAAGTTTTTGTAAAGAAACTAAGAAAATAGAAAGAAACTAAGAAAAAAATCCGAGAGACAAGAAAATAAGACTCAGATTTCGCAAGTTTGACTTTATTACCAGGTACATATCCCATGATAAACTTTTTTTTTTTAAATCTCTGATCTTGGGCAAGAGTCTCTGGCTCTCATTCCTGCAGTACACAAATAAGACGGTTCTGTCTCATCTTTTCCATCGCCCTTGAGCAGCTTTGGTATATTCCTTGGCTCTTAACTGTTTGCTTAGCTTTTGAATTGATGGCATGGCCAGTGACTTCTATACACTGGCTGATTCCTGACTACTGCTTCTTGATTTGGAGGGATCTCTGATATCTGTGTCCTTCCTAGATGTGCAGTTTCCTTACCAGATTCCTATCCAATACTTTTTTTTTTCACCTATCCTGGTTTTGTATTCTGCTTCTGCCTCTGACATCTGTCTCCACTAGCAGGCCCTTTATATGCAGTTCTCTTGACACTTTCTATAATAGAATATAACATAATAATTAGACAAAACTTAAGCATTTGGTCACAGTTCTTTTTAGATAAAATACTCAAAATCTATAATGTTTCCAAATAGTATTTTTAAGATCTCTTGGGTTGCCACTTTACATATAATGAATTGTTCATGAGTCAATCCAAACTAAATAGTAGTTCAATGTTCATGTGATCAGTGTGAGTATATAGAGCCAGTCAAAACCTATTTTAAATTCCAGTGGTTTTGGAGAGAGTACTATACTTAACTATTCCAACTGTAGAGTTAAAAAGAAAAGACAATAATCATAAGAATTTACTCATTTATTATCATCATCTTTTACTTCATTAATCTAGTATGATATCTTACTTTTCATTGGAACTTTAAAAATATTATTCAATGAATATGTTTTAGAGTATTCACTAATTTTTTACAGATGAGGAAAGCAACACTTACATAATTTAAATATCTTACTCAAGATCATACATGCAGTTGTTAAGAGCTCAATTAGAAATTGGGTCTTTTATGACTTCAAAGCTGATGCTGTTAGCCATTTTGCTAAATTTTTCTGAAGAAGTCCAATCTTCACTCCCCTGAAACAATTACACACACTATAAACACACACACACACACAAATTCAATGAGTGACTCCAACTAAAGCTTTAATGAAATTCTCTTTTTATCTGTAAAACACATACACCCAAGGAAAGAAAATGCAGTTACTCTCATGCATTGCTAGTATAGGTCTAAGCTGGTAAAACACTATGGGAAACTATTTGGAGTTTTTTACTAAGGCTAAGCATACTTTTACTCCATCACTAGAAATTCTACTTCTCGGTATGGATATGTGCTCAAAAGAAAGAAGTGTATATGTCTACTAAATGACATATATATGAACACATATGAATGTTCCTATCAGCTTTATTTATAATAGCCTAAAAGTCCATAAAAAATAAAATCAGACTGTGATACATTCACACAATGAATTACTATGTAACAATGAAAAAAGAACAACTATGTATCTCACAGACATAAAATAGAGCTACAGAACCCTGATGCAAAATATTATATTGCATGGTTCCATAAAGTTAAAAAACAGGAAAAATTGAACTCTGTGATTGTGGTAAAAGCAGTGGTTTCCTTTGAGAGGCCAGTATTGACTGGAGGAGGCAAGGGGTTTCTCGAGAGTGCTAGAAATATCCTACATTGATTTTGGATGTTGGGTTATTCTCGTATGCCTCCATCGACATTCATTGTACAATTAAGAGGCATGCATTTATAACCTATGTTTCAATTTAAAAAGAAATGTTCTAGGATGAGACAAAAATGAATTCTTCTTTATTAAAAGATTATAGAAATTCTTGAAAATAGCTATTTGGAATGTTGAGTTTGAGCCTAACTGTCGTGTGTAAGTATGATTTCCTTCTAAAATAGAGGGTTCTAAGGAAGAATTTGTCAATATTAGTGCTGAGAAAATCACATCACCTTTTGGAGAAAAAAAATACTAGATCATTTTCTCACAGTATTCTAGAAAATAAAGATGGGATTAAGAGTTAAATATAGTAAATATACCAAAAAACTATTAGAAAAAAATGCAGATTATTATTTTTCTCTTAGTTAAATAAGTCTATGTGTTAAACTATTTAAAAACCATAAAGGAAAATATTGAAGTATTTTTTTATATCTTACAATTTCTCATCGTCAAAAACTCAAAAGCAGAAATGGAAGAGCAAACAGTCATCTAGGAAGGTATTTTCAGTCTGACAGGAAATGATTACTTATTATCTGTAATACACGAAGAATACTTATAAGCTTGCTTAGTTATTTTATTATTTCAAAGAAAAACAGCACAGTAGAATAAGGAGAATATATGTACAACATAAAATATAAGTAAAACATATAGTGCAGTCATATGAAACATGTTGAACTTTATAAGATTAATAAGTCAAATGGATGCAAATAAAAACTACAATCAAAAATACTTTTTTCTATCAAATTGATAAAGTAAAAATATAATGAATAGACACTATTATACATGCTTATTACATGTAAATTGGCTCACACTTTGAGTTGAATCTAGCAACAGGGCAAGAGCTTTTAAATGTTTATGCTGATTCAGTAATTCCCATTAGAAGAATTCATTTAAAAAATAAAATAGTAATCAAAAATGCATGAGTAGCCGAGTACAAGAAATACACATCATTCTCTTTAAGTGCAACTCAACAAATACTCATTGTGGACCTACTATGTTCTTGGCAATGCAGTATTAAAGGTACAATGGTGAACAGGATATGAAATCTGTGTAATAACAGCCAACAAGAACTTTAAACAAATAATCATTAGCACAACTGTTATTATAAACAGGAAAGGTTAGTGTCTCATGGAACTGTGCATGAGATTTGAGCTATTTGGGTGATTATGACAGCCTCTGAGAAAATGTTTAAAATGAAATCTGACAACTGATAGAATAGCATAGCCCTTAGACTCAGGCAGAAAGGGTTCCTGCCCAGGCTCTGTTCTTAGCTGACTTTACATGTGTTCTATTAAAGAACATGTGGACTCCTCTGTCACTCAGGGTCTGGTACAGAGAGATCTGCAGCCTAAACATCCATTCTCACGACCAGCACCTTCCAGGCACCTTGGACAGATTTATTGCTCTGTCTTTGAAGCCAAAGGCATCTGCCTCGACATGCTTTGAATGTTTGTGGGCTGTACCCTTGTCAGTGTCAGATATGAGCACCTTCACAGGATAAGGAGGAGCTGATTGACAGAAGTGCTTAAATATGAAAAAGAAAAACTTAATTATTTGAAAAATCCCTTGCTTGAAAATTCCTATCAAATTACTGGAATGCAATCAATTCTTGCATAACAAAGTAGCATTAACTAGTCCTGCCAAGCATCTGTTTTACTGCTTCTTTTCCAGTTCCAATTCATGTCCCCAGGAGTACTGAGCACAAAGTGCAATATTTTCAAGAGTTGCACATGGCAACTAAGGAATATTTTGAAATAAAAATAATTCATATTTCTCTTAAATTTGAATATATGTATTCCTGTATTTCATATGCATGAAACACGATTCCAATTCAGTACATTGACATGCAAACGAGAGCCTGTACTGCAAAATAGTTTTACTGTATTAAAAATATTTAATAAGTTTTTGTTAAATGGTCCAAAATTAAATACAAAGTTTTCCATATTTTTAAAATAATGATACTAATTCATATATTATTTATTAAAATTTTATCTTGCCATTTTAGATGATTTTGAATATTTTATAAGAAAAATACTTTTTTCAAAACATGAAAAATAACTAATTATTCATGGTTTAAATTGATATAATTTCCATTTTTTGTAAAAACATTTGGATTCGTATATGTGGAGTACAATTACATTTTATTTTTTTGAAGAGTGAAGATCAGAATAGAAAGAAAATACAAAGTTACGTAGAAAATAATTCTTGAAAAATTCCAAAGAGAAAATCTGCTTTAATTTTTAAATCTGAAAACAAGAAAGCAGTTTTCTATTAAGCATAACCAACACAAAACTCATGAACAGAACATTATGATTCTGCAATGTGAACAGATCATATGATGTTCCTGCAATTTCATATTATTTACTAAATGAAGACCTCATTACCTGCCTCAAAAAAACACTTATACCCAGGAAGCAAATATGTACTGACTAGATTTCATTGAAGTGGCAAATAGAAAGCTAATTAATCATTTTCAACAAAAGCAAGTGATCATTGATATATTAACTATTTGTAATATTCTTAAAGGGTTATCATTGTGTGCCCAACATTTATGTAAGTATAATCTTTTGTGTGACACCATCTACGTATCATGGAAAACAATGGCTGCTTTCTAGGTTTAGGAGAAACGATTTTGAAATCTGATGGTAGAGTGACTGAACATTGAAATAAAATTTTAAGATAACAAAACAACTGACAACTAAGAAGGCAACTTTGAGATAAGATTGTTAGAATAAAATTTAATAAACAAAGAGAAAAAAAATAATATGTTTAAGAAAGAAATAATAAAAGACAAATATCAAGTTGAACAACTAATATTATTAGTATTGTCAGAATATTGAGAAAACCTGCAAAATTGAAAATTTTATCAGTTTTTTAGACATGTTATAAAAAGTACAGTTGTAATTTAAGTGAAAACAAACAATCTATTTTAGATCCTGATTTAAAATAATGAGTAAGTCTATGATAATGCTGCTAACACACTGTGAAGAAAGAAAATACAAACTAGAATTTTTCCTGGAAAAAAATCCTGAAGAATTTCTTTGCCAGTGGTGGTATATATTACTGAGAGAAATGGACTGAAATACACTAAGATTGTAATATTTGGAACAATTAGATATTATATATGACACTTTTTGGATCTGTCCAAGATAGAAAATTTTGATGAAAAACATCAAATATTTGACCCAACAACTTCTCTCAAGCGCACACTGGGAATATAACACACTATTAAAGGATTCAGATTTCAGTCAGCCAAGATACAAAGTACCAGAGAGTTAAGAGAAACAAAATACCCTCAGATAAAGAACAAAGAGTAGCCTAGCAAAAATAGAAATTTTTAATTTGAGTACATCTGTATCTATTTTATAAGAATTTTTGTCTGCTATTAATAATGTTAACAAATCCTTTAAAAACTAAACAATTTAATTTTGGCTGTTTCACTTTTTTAAGGGATTAAAAATACTTTATATTTTTTCTATTAAAAGAAACTGCATATAAAATTTGCAAAAAGGTGGCAATACAATAAAATACAACAAAGAAATGAAACTGTTTTCCTTAAGGAAAATACTCACATACAAATACATATTTCCTAGTCAGGACAGACCAAGATATAGCCTTGAATAAATAGGGTGATGAACAAATTGTGCAACATACTATTTCTTTAAAAGTTGCTGTTTTCATAAATGTTCCAGCATTAAAATATTTGAAAGAAGAAACCATACAAGGATCTACATATTGATAGAAGAGATTATGGATATCATGATTACAAATAATAATTTATGATGTTAAAATATATTGAATTATTTTCTGATAATGTTAATTTATCATATGCAACTCTGTTATATTTGAAAATGATATATAAAAATGTGTTTTTTTTCTCAATCTAGATACTGCTTTAAGAAATGTATCAACAATTCCATTTGCTACTACCTTGGCAATGATAATTATCTTCAAATTTAAATTCATAAAATACTGCATATGAACTACAAAGATTCAACAGAAGTTGCTCAGTTTGGAATATAAATTATATGAAAATATTATAAAAACATGACTCATGACTTTGTTGAAAGGAAGGAAATAAATTTTGTAAATCAATAATTTGTAAATGACATGATTTATCCAAATATCTTCAGCACGTCAAAGAATGCCAAACATGGGCAATGTTAATTAGACTGAGTCATCTTTGATCTTGCTATTTCACCATCATTCAGTATATAAAAATACTTTGAAAAAGTTTGTATTTATGAAGGTATATTTATTTGTATGGGTTTTATATAACATCTATTATCCTGACTTACACCTTTTAAATATTTAGACGTATTTTATGTGGTCTCCAATAGTACCATTGCTCTTGGTTACACAGAGGTTAGATGTGGGGCAAGAGTTTAATCAGTAAGAGTTAACTCAGTAGAGAAGGGATGGTGCATATAGAAGGGAAAGTGTTTAAGAAATTAAAAACAGCATGTATAATGGCCTAGATTTATTTAAACTTGTTTCTATTATAAAACCAAAATCATTTCAATATACTAGAACAGTAGGTATATAAGAAAATGCAGGGGTGGACACAATAGTAAATAGTAAATCAATAGTTAAATATTTTATGTTGTATCCACAAAATAAAATGCTATATGTTTACCAAAAATATAGTTTTTCAACCCTATTAAATTCATAGGCAAATATTATAAGTTCGAGTACATAGTTGGATCTAAAGCAGCATTTACATATGTTCTGGATCATCTCTGTTTTTGCTTTCTCTCTCATTCTGACGACTCAGAATTGTGGTCTGTTTCTCTTTTGTGTATACTATGTATCAATTTATTTTATTCATATAAAATATATTAGTAAGTAGTCTAAAATAGAGTTGATTTTTATAATATGATTCCTTTATTCTAAGAGGCTTCAAACACCAACTCCTCCCACACATCTCAGCCAAAATGGGATATATAAAGCATTCTATGAACTGGACTCTAATTTTGTATCAGGAGGGATGATCTGCTATACATTTTTATATCTCCCACAGTGCCTAACCTATTATTTGCTAGTCATGCCTCAAAGAGTGTTATTTTAAACATGAGTCTAATACTTATCCACCTTAAGAATGAACTTCCAATATTGGAATAAAATTAAAACAATAGGCACAGAAAATAAGCTAATGACAACAAAGAAGAAATGGACTTCCTTGAAAGCTACAGTTACTTTGGCTATGAAAATGATAAACTGTATTTGAAAGGAGCTGCAGGCTAAGTTTTTCATTGTTCTTCCAACTTTACTGTGAATATAGGACAAATACTGTTAGTTTTTGAAGAGACAGAGCAGACGGGAGTGTCGGTATATACCTTAATATAAATGCCAAATGACTTGCCATTTTCTGCAACTAATAACTTCTGGGAAAGAAGAAACACAGATGGATACATATGCATAATTTGATAACTAGAAAGAATTCCCTTCAGTCGTCTCCATATATAGATGGTGGACTTCGAAGGACATAAGGAAATCAGAATAGCCCAGAAACAATGCAGACTGCTGCGTTCCCAGCTTAAAGAACATTAACAGGAAATTGGATTCATAGGATTTCACAAAGAGTTACTACACATAAGGGACTCTTTGAGTTAATGTTTGGAGGGTTATATGGTTCAAGCACTCACTCCCTTGTTTTCTACCTTCCCTCTGAATAAAGTGAGCACTGACTTTTTCTAAAATTAGAAGTACATGGTAGTTAGAGGTAGTACTCAGATGGTTACAAAGTGGCCCTGAAGAAAAATTTAAAAGCATTTGTTTCATTACCTATTGCTACAAAACTAACTGCCAAAAAGTTGACTGGCTTAAAATAACCACCATTTCTTTGCCCAGAATTCTATGTGTTGGCCATTTGGTTCAGGGCTGGTAGGTCCCAGATGGCTTACTCTTGTTTGTGAACTCAACTAGGGCTCTTGGCCAGGGTGCTTCTGCTTTCTTCCACGTGACTTTTCTAGCAGAATAGATTAGACTTCTTAACATGGAGGCTGAGTTTTAAGATGGCAAGCCCAGTGTGCAAGCATTTACCAAGGCTCTGTTTGAATCATGTTTTCGATGCCCCTTTTGTCAAAGTAAGTCACAAAGACAAGCTCAGAGTCAGCGTGCCGGACCATGTCGGGGTATGGGTACTGTTCTGGTGCCAGCAGAAGGCTGTGCAGAGGGCCTTTGAGCAGCAGGTTCAAATGCACTCAAAGTAACATCATAAAAATTTTGAAATTAGATAAAGGTGACAGTTGCACAACACTGTAAATGTACGAAATGCCAGTAATTGTATACTTTAAAATGGTTAATTTTATATTATGTGAATTGCATCTCAATAAAAGAGACGGACAGACATAGGCACAAAGAGAAATATCCTAAGATGTTTCTTCAGTTAAAAGAACATATACTGTACATATATAGAGAGAAACCAGAGATTATCACTCTTCATCAATAAATTGTATCATTATTAATCTAAATATCAAAATGAACTCACAGAGTTTTAAGAAGCTTTTTGTCATTGAAAATACCATAATAGTTTAATAGAAAAGGAACAAATCATGTGTTAGATCAGCCTCTTTTAAGATATTTCCTTATAAATTAAAAATTTTTTTTTACCTCTTTCACATTTATTGTTTAGTTCAAAACTAAATTCTTCAGGCAAAAGAGAGTGAGAGTTTGACACATTTATAAAAGAACAAACATAATGGTCTCACTGATTTTACATCAAATAAGTATTCCTACCTAATATTTTTCTAGGAAAAAATCCTCTACCTCCTAGAGATGAGTTCCAAGAAAAAAAAAATCCAGTTTAAAAACGGACAGAATATTAGAGTAGACATTTTTCCAAAGAAGACATACAGATGGCCAACAGGTACATGAAAAGATGCTCCACATCACTAATCATCAGGGAAATGCAAACCAAAACCACCGTGAGATATCACCTCACAGCTGTCAGAATGGCTAAATCAACAGGACAAGAAATAACAAGTGTTGGTGAGGATGTGGAGAAAAGAGAACCTCTGTGCACTGTTGGTAGAGATATAATTGGTGCAGCCACTATGGAAAACAGTACAGAGGTTCCTCAAATAATTAAAATTATAGCTACTATAAGATCCAGCAATTTCACGTCTGGTATTTATCAAAAGAAAATGGAAACACAAATCCAAAAAGATTTGTGTTGATTGCAGCATTATTTACAATATCCAAGATGTGAAAACAATCTAAGCATACATCAGTAGATGAATGGATAAAGGGGGTATATACACATTGGGATACTACTCCTGCATAAAGAAGAATGAAATCTTGCCATTTATGACAATATGCACGGAGCTTGAGGGCATTATTATGCTAAGTGAAGTGAGACAGAGAAAGACAAA